>VDFB02177144.1:122144-158857 GCA_007258455.2 Sequoia sempervirens | reverse complement strand
GTGGCGAGTGGCAAAATTGGTGGCGCTGCAGGGGACTTGGGAATGCCGTCTCCACGTCCCGGGAACGCTCGGGATTTAGGGGGGAGGTGTCCCCGGGGTACACTGGTTTTTGCTACATTTTGATCTAAAGTTGCTTGGTTTTGATTTGAATTTTCATTTGAAAAAGGAGCAGATTTGGCAGATTGCAAATCCATGTCTTGTGGTGAAGTCATTGTTATGATTGGACAATTCTGTTATTTGTAGAAGCTGGATTGGGAATATCATTGCAAGTGACATTTAAAGGTGGTTCAGATTCACATTAATTAAAATACTTTCTTCCCTATACATTATTTATATGGAAACACATTAAACATCTTCGGAGAATTTGGAAATGAACCACTCTAATTTAGCAAGCTATCCTGAGTTCTTGGGGACTTGAAAATGAGATAATATTTTTCTCTTATGAGGGTCTTGGGCCTAAGAGCGTTGTTGAAGTAGGGCTCTTTACCACCTTCTCTCTCTGACCAGAAGAGAAAGAATAGAAAACTTTACATCCAAAACAGAAAACTGATCTAATACTATTAAATAAATTTGATGCCCAAATGGAAAGGAATCAAAGTAAGTTCAGGAAAAGAAAGAAGAATGACCTGAGAACCTTGTGATGCAGTAAGGCTCTTTATCACTCTCTCTCTGACCATAGAAGAAATAATTAAAAACAGTATGTCTAAAACACTAGAAAACCAATCTAATATAACCTAATAAATTTGATGGCCAAATGGAAAGGAATAGAAACAAAAACACAAAAGAAAAATATGACTGTGATACACAACTTGGAATGTATAATCTCTTACAATTTTTTTTTCCTAATCTGTTCCTCTTTGATGTACTTATTTCTGCATATGTGTAAACCTCTGTTTGATACCCCAGATTTGCAGGTTTATGGTTTAATGGAGTTTGAATGTTTGACAGTGACTATGCCATACACGCATACAATGAATAGTTCATGACAGAAATACAAACATGCTCTCCAAACAATTGCTATTTCTAACACTAATTTGACTCAGATATTAACACATTTCAGAATAGGGAAGAAATACAATCCTAACCTCATGTATTTGCAGCACTGATATTTGAAACAGGTATTAGATTAATATTCAAGCCGTCCAAGTACAGCTATACAACGAAGTCATTTATGCCTAGCGTTGTAAGGCGCTAGCATAAATATATCAGCAAATGTAACCTTTATCCATTATAGCTGTGGCCGGTGCTGGAGGGTGCCGCTGAAAGTGCTGCCTGCATATTCTTATGTGCCTGAATCTTCCTGTCGACCCCTGCTTAAACCCAACTCCCACATGTCGACTTTTGCTTAACCTGACTCCTACCACACTGCCGTGCCAATGGATATCAGCATCGACAGCTCCGCAACTTCCCACATCTTGTATATGATGTTAGCACCAATATATTCTTTGGTGATTGGCAGCGTATAAAGGTGGCTGGCTGTATCTCCTAAACCAATATAAATTTTACTCGCCTCCACTTCAGGTTATACAGTCCTGAATATCCAATACGACTCTAGGAAGTCACTGCAGGTTAGGGAAATATAGCGCCAGCATATAACTTTGAAATGCCATTTGACCTCCTATAATGAATCTACACTGTACAATTCTCAATGGGAGTAGAAGTGGTACAGCTAAATATGCTGCAGGAACCTTAAATATTTTATTCAAACCAACCTGTCATTCTTATTCACTCTACAATGCTTAGAAATTCGTCTTGGAACAAGACCTCATGAATTTCAGAAATGATAATCGCTATTGCTCAAGCAAGAAATCCTTATGATCTCTTCCACAACCAGCTAGGGCAGAATCTTGCACTATCCAAACCAATTTCCCTTAGGGTTTCGTCCAAGGGCTTGGTGTTCTCCAAATTCTCCAATTTTCATCAAAATATTCAAGCATAAATGAGCTTCCAAAAGCACTTTTTATCCATCTCCCAAAATGACTTTTTAAATTCCCACACTTTTAATATTTTATTTAAACCCGAGAATAAAGTGACTTATTAATCTTCATTAAATAACCCGATAAAGTCACTTTATGAAACTTATTAAATTAATTAAATAATATTACCCTTAAGATATTTTTGGTCGGATAATATTAAATAATTAAATTAAAGATATTCCGTGCTCCTTGACTTTAGCCTATGGGAATAAGATAGGTTAATTGGTCACTCTTGATTACTCCTTGAAAGGGGACATTACAATCCTCCCTTCCCGAAATTGCTTGCTATCAAACAATTGCAGATTAGGATGTTGAAGAATCTGCTTACCCTCCCAAGTAGCATCCTCCATGCAAAAGTCACTCCATCTGATTAGATATTCTTTGATTATTTTGATCCTCAATCATCTTTCTCTAACATCCACAATCTCATTAGACACCAAAACGAATTTGTCTTCCTCATCCAAGGGTGGAAGCTCTAGTGACGATGTAATATGCTGCTCTAAAGCCCTTTTAAGGCATGATACATGAAACACATTATGGATCTTGCTATTCTTTGGCAACTCAAGCTCATAAGTCACTTCCCCCACTCTCTGAACAACCCTGTAGGGACCATAGAAGCAAGGTTTTAATTTTTTTGCACCACTTTTCTTCAAGGAAGATTGTTTGTAGGGTTGTAGATGCAAGAAAACTGAGTTCCCCACCTCAAAGCTTCTCTCTACTCTATGCTTGTCTGCATAAATTTTCTGCTGGTTTTGGGCACTTTGAAGATTATCCGTAAGTGACTTAAGGATATCTTGACTCTCCTAGATCCAATCCTTAGCTTTGGGAGCCTTGCTATCATCGAAAGTTAAGTCCAAAAATGATGGAGCATCATATCCATATAAGGCTCGGAAAGGAGTCATTCCAATTGACATGTGGTAGGTGGTATTGTAACAATGTTCTTCCAAATGCAACCACCTGATCCAAGCTCCCTACTGCCATGTCACATAGTTATGCAAGTATCCCTCAACCTATTTGTTTACAATCTCCATTTGGCCATCCATCTGAGGCTGGTAATGGTGTTGGGTGTTAGTTTGGTGCTAGCTAACTTGAATAGCTCCTGTAGAAAGCACTGAGGAACTGACTATTCCTGTCGTTGTCTATATTTCTTGGCAATCCATGGAATCTGAACACCTCCTTGAAAAATAATTTTGCAACCTGTGGTGCTTTATACTCCAATGAGATTGTGAAAAAGTGTGCAAACTTGGTCAACCGATCAACTACCACAAAAATACAATCTTTGCCTTGCACCTTTGATAGACTAGTAATGAAGTCTATAGATACACGCTCCCATTTCTGCTCTAGAATGGGCAGTGGTTGAAGCAATCCTGTTGGAAAAGTGTGTTCTGACTTGTTCTGCTGACAAGTCATACATTCTCACACATGTCGTAAAATATCCTCCTTGAGGTCTTTCCACGAAAAACTCTCTCTGACTTGCTTGTAAGTTTTAAAGTATCTTGGATATCCTGCCAATGGTGTATTGTGGATGGCTCTCAAAATTTTCTCCTTAAGTTTTGACTAAGAAACCAATTAAATTTTGGCCTTGTAGTTGATGATGTCATCTACTACCCTGTACCTATCATCCTGGTTTTTCCCATCCATGATCTCACATGCAAATGTGTTTTTGGAATACTCCACCAAAATTTGAGCCTTCTAATCAGCTAAGATCTTTGCTAAAGAACAAATCGTGGGCTTCTTGGAAAGAGCATCAACAACATTCTTTTTTCCCTTTATCAAAGTCATATGCTTGTACCTTGCTGACCCATTTTTGTTGCCTCTCATTTAAATCTTTTTGTTCTAGGAAATATCTCAAACTATTATGGTTTGTTCTAATTACAAACCTCCCATCTACCAAGTATTGTTGAAACTTCGCCAACACATGCATGATGGCAAGCATCTCCTTGTCGTAGATGGAATAGAGCCTCTCATTATCTTTGAGTTTTCGGCTCTCGAAGGTAATAGGAATGTTTGTTTTGCATTAAAACTATCCCAATACCTTCTCCCAAAGCATCACACTCAAGTACAAAGGGCTGAGTAGAATCTAGTAGTGCCAACAAAGGGCAAGAACTCGTCACCTCCTTAAGTCTATCAAAGGCCTATTGAGCCTCATTTGTCCATTTGAAAGCCCCTTTCTTGGTGAGGTTTGTTAGAGGTGCACCTAGTTGTGAAAATCCCTTAACAAACCTCCTATAATAGTTGCACAAACCAAAGAAACCCCATAGCTCTGTCAATGATCTCAGTGGTGGCCAATCACAAATTGCCTATATCTTTTTTTGATGAACCTGGACACCTTGAGCATTGATCACATGCCCCAAGCAGAGGATTTTTGTCATCCCGAACTCCCACTTGGATGCCTTAGCATACAAAGTGTGCCTCCATTATACTTAGCACCTCATCAAGATGTCTCAAGTGTTCCTCTTGAGTCCTGTTGTATATAAGTATGTTGTCGAAGAACAGCAATAGAAACTTCCTCAACTGTTTATTAAAGATGTGGCTCATACAGGACTGAAAGGTGGTTGGTGCATTGGCCAATCCAAAGGGCATAACTAGAAACTCGTAGTGCTCGTAATGACACTTGAATGCAATCTTATGAATGGCCAACTCTCTCACCCTAATCTAGTGATACCTTGATCGAAGATTGAGAAGAATATTGCCCTGTGCATTTCATCCAGCAACTCATCGATCTTGGGTATAGGGTATTGGTTTTTAATAGTCTTTTTGTTGAGGGCACGATAATCAATACACATCCTTATGGTCCTGTCCTTCACCAAGACAACCGAAGAAGCAAAAGGACTCGAACTAGGTCTGATGTGCCCCATATCTAGTAACTCCTTAATGGCCTTTTCTATCTCTTCCTTAAACTTCTTAGGGTGTAAGTAAGGAGTAGTGATGACGGGCTTGGAGATCTCCAACTCAATGACATGCTCAAACCCTCTATTTGGAGGTCTCCCTAGAGGAATCTCACCAAATACAAAATTGTGCTTATTCAACAATAGTTGAATGTTCACATGATATTGATTGCCATCATCAGTAGGAGCCTTAGATGAGATTAAACACTGTGTTGCCCATGCCACATTGCCATGCCTGAAAATACTTTGCATCCTTTTTGTTGACACGATCGTGGGAGCACCATTAGACATACCCCTCAAAACAACCTTCTTACGATTCGATTTGAATTTTAACTCCATAGTTTGGAAGTTCTGAGAATACTTCCCTAAGGAGTGAACCCATTGGATACCCAAAATAGCATTAGTATCTCCTAAATCCACAACATAGAAATCATTAGTGACAGTGTAATTCCCTAATGTGATATTCCGCTATGGGACCCGTTGGGTACAAGCCATATTAAAACCATCTGCCACCATAAAATTAAATCCCTTCAAAATCCTGTGTTTGAATTCCCCTCTTTACCACCAATGTTGAATCTATGAAGGGTTGGGTTGCCCCACAATCTACTAAAACTGTTACACATTGTCCTTGTAAGATTCCCCTAACTTGTGAGTTAAATCTAGGAGTACCTGAAAGAGTAGCTATAGTCCCACCTTTGACTCCCTTTGTTGATGTTTTTATAAGTTGGCTTGTAATTGTGCAATGTGTTGAGGATGCATGAGACATTTTTAACATGATTCTCCCAATTGTTGTTGAAGATGAGAATATTATCCAAGTAAGCAACAACAAAGTTGGTGAAAGAATTTGAGGATGCCATTCATCAGGTGCATGAATGTTGCTGGTGCATTGGTCAAATCAAAAGGCATAACCAATCAGTCATATAATCCCTCTTTTGTCGTCTAAACATTTTTAGGAATGACATGAAGATAATTAGACTTCAAAAGCTAAAGCAATTTTGGTGATGTATTGTGAATCTTGGAGCTGCTCTAGAAACTTGTCAATATGTGAAGTGGACACCGATTATTCATGGTTGTCTTGTTGAGTGTGTAGTAGTCTATGCACGTTCACAATGTGGCCTAGGGACTATTAGATTGTCACATGGAGAAAAGCTTGGTTTGTTCTTTCCTTGATGAAGAAGCCCTTGTAAATAGCTTTGGATCTCATTGTTCTTGCAAATGGATCTTAAGTTCAGTTCGATGGATTTTTCAAAAGAGGCGATCCTGAAACAAAGTTCATTTGATACTTTATTGTTTTGTGTGATGGAAGACCCTTGGGATCATCAAAGACACCTTTGTATTGGTGTAGTAGTTGATTGATTTGTCATTATTGCAGTGTGGCATGTGGCTCTTTGTGTATTGCTAATGCTTTCTTGCTCTATTGCTTGTGTGTTTGGGAAAAACATGAGCAACACAAGTTTGTGCATTTGTGATACAAGCTTGTGGCATTGCTTGGTTGGTACCAAACTAAATTTGTCTTTCGAAGAGATTTCAAAATGTTGAGAAAGTGGTCTTTCATCTTGATGTTCTTGATTCATGCCTGAGCTCTCTAGAAACCATCATTGTCATGAATGCATGGCTTGCCAAGTAGACACAAGTAACTATGTCATGCATGGGCTTGACGTGATATTTAAATGTGCATTGGCACTTGACATGAATTTCTTTACCTTGGTGCAACTAACCAAGAGAGTATGGCCAAGGGTGTCCTTCAGTCTTGAAGTCTAGACATCTTTTGCAATGATTTGTTATAGCTCTCACTGTTGATGATGATATGGAGTGGCTGACCATTGAGCCAAAAATTGGTCTGGAAGAGGTACTCTTGTTCCATAGAGATGTTGGTGGCTGAGGTACTAGTGCTTAGTGAAGTAGTTTCTGGGCTTCCACTTGTGTGAGACCTAATGTAGAGTACCCAATCCAAGATTTTTTTGCAGGACATTTAGAACTATTGTGGGTGCTTGTGTGGTATCAATGGCATGATTTATACCCTTACATCTGCCTTTTTATGGTGCTATTGATGACTGTCCTTAGTGTTATGTCAATTACTTTTTGGCAATAGTTTTGTTAATCAGGCATAGCTTAATTCTTATGCATGGCACTAGATGATTTGGAAGTGAGCTTTTGCTTTGATTGCAGAGGCACTGTGATAGGCTTGTCCTAACGTATTGGCGTTGATTAATTCCATTTTGGTGCAAAGATGAAGATAAAGTTCATTAATGTACTTTATTATCTCATTCTGCTCTATTTTTTGTGTTGATGTCTGTCTTCCTTGGAGCAAACATTAGTTTCTTTTATGAAAGAGGGTTTTGTTTATTGGCCATAATTTGATTCTTACATGGTGCCAAGTGAAGTAGAGGTGAGTATTTGCTTCATCTTGGTGTCTATATCTATCTTGGAGGCATGGTTGACAAACTTCTCCCAAGTGATGATAGGGTTACTGTTTTTTGTTGGAAAAAAACTATTGGAACTTCATATACTTGTTCTCATAATAATCCATGTATAGTGCTGATGAACTTCCTTCAAGTTTCAACAAGTTCAAATTCATGCTCATGCTAGGCATTGTAGATTTCCCTCCAATTTGAAAATAATGCGGACATCATCAATGCTATAGAGGTGATTCTTTTGGTTTTGATGAAGTGATTGATGAAGTAGGTTTCAAGTTGCCGAATTCATTTGCTTAGTGCAATGGCATCAATCTTGCTTTGAAACACAATATTGTTTAAATTTACTTGTACTTTGAATGGTCCACAATGCTGAAAGTGCATGTTCTTGAGCAAGACAAAAGTTTGTGTTGAGGTCAAGGGACCCAATTTTATCATGGGTTCATGAAGTTGGAACTGACCAGAAGTGCACTACACTACTCCTCAAGAGCATCCTTAATGAGTTGGTGGATGTCTAGGGAATCAAGCATCTTATTATTTCATTGACATTCATTTGAGGAGTCTAATACCAAGATTGATTGCGTTCCTTCCTTTTGTTGTCATGTATGAGTACTGATAAACATGAACAGGCTTTCTGCAAAATGGATTCAGTGATGTGAACTATGAAACTTACTTTGATACTAATTATCCAAATTCCACGGAATCTATATGCAAGTGGATAGATAGAAATAATTAAAAAGTGTGAATGGCTAGATCAATTGTAGATAGATGATAGAAATAAATGAAAAGTAGGTGGACAGCTGCAACAATTGAAAACACTTGGTAGACAACTAGAAACATCAAATCCCATCCTAAGATATTTTAGCCTATATATACAGCCTCCTCCTATGTAAATATTCACTCAGAAATAATCATAAAATATACAATGTTCCCCAGTTTTGGGTGTTTGCACCTGGCATACCCTTGCTCCCTAGTACCCTATGTATGCCCATATCCTTGCACCTGTGTATGGAGGTTTTAGGGTGTTACATTGCATTTTGTGATCCATACCTTACATACCCCCAAAACTTGCCTTCATGTAACCTCTAATAAGCCCCTGTTTAATGAGAAATAGTAATAGCTTTATGAAATGAGGATTATGCCACTAGAAACATGCCTATTGACAACAAATGTAAATCTAATAGCTAGCTGAAATGAAAATTATATTGCTATATTTGGTTGAACTAGGTGAAAACATGAGCAAATTAAAGGAAGAAAAGACTTAAGTCCCCAAGATGAGTTGAAGGGAAGTATGACTCTGTTATAATAGGCACATTTATAGGCCTTAGCCAACTTGGAAACCTGGATAGCTATTATACATAGCCACATCTCTACAAAAAACAAACCATTTTGAACTTTACATAAGGAGCCACATCTTAATATGTTGATGTTTATAGTAACGGAGATATTTTTCTCTCTAATTAAATAATAATAAATAATAAATAAATGCAAAAGCAAGGCAGACTTGCTATAAATATTTTTATTATTTATGGGCCGACTCAAATAAAAGGTCACCTTGTTTTGTGAAAGAGGCCGACCCTAAATGAAAGGACACCTTTGATTTGTATATATACCAAGTGATGATCATTCATTTGATCATTCAATTATTCAAGAGACAAGTCGCACTTCAAGAGGGAGTTCGCACATTTGCAGCAGATCAATTTTTTTTACATCAGCAGATCGACATCAAAGAGAACTTATATTATTTATATATTCGCACCTAGGAGAGGTGCTATCTCTCATTACATGAGATCGGCCTTGTGTGTGGGCCAAGTTGTAAAGCAGATTTCTGCTCTTATTCTTTCTATATATAAGAGATATATTTTGCTGGGTTTTTCTCCTTCGAGGAGGGTTTTCCCAGGGTAAATTGCTGTGTTTATTGTTCATGTGTTGCATTTCTGCTTTCTGTTAAATCTGATTTTAAAACTAACATGGTATCAGAGCCAAGTTTAAGCAAAGATCCGATCAGATTTATTTAAGCAGTCAAGTCAACTTTTCATCTAGGGCAGATCTTTGAAGGTGAATTTGTGCAGAAAAAGAAGATGGTGAGCGGTGTCAAGGTAGAAGATAGGCTTGATGGAGCTTCAAACTTCAACTCTTGGAAACCCAAGGTACTCATTGCATTAGAGGAGAATGATCTTCTTGATTTCATGGAAAGTGATATGCCCGAGCCTTCCGATGATACTGAGAAAATCTAGTGGAAGAAAAATGGCACGAAGGCTAAAAAGATCATGATAGATTCTATGATGAATCACCTAGTACGGATCATCTCCAAGTTGAAGACAACTAAAGAAATGTTTGATACTCTAAAAGGATTGTATGAGATCAACAACACCAGCAAAGCCCTTGCTCTGAGACAACAACTTCACCATGTAAAAATGGCTAAAGATGATTCAGTCATCTCATTCTTTATGAAGATTGCTGATTTGAGAGATCAGTTGATCGCTATTGGGGATATAATTGCAGACAAAGATCTTACTATGCTAGCACTAAATGGTCTTCCTCAATCTTGGGAACCCTTTATTCAAAGCATCAATGGGAGATCCAAGTTGCCCAAGTTTGGTCGTCTTCGAGCTGATTGTATTCAAGAAGAGTCCAGGTTGGCAGCAAGAGGGATTGGGCGAAACTATCATGATGTAGAAAATCAAGTTCTTGCTACACATACTTCTAGAGATAAAGGCAAAGGAAGAAAGAGAAATAGAGACAGAGAATAAGATTCTGCTCCAAAACCGAAGAAGAAGGATTTCTCTCACATTCAATGTTTCAGGTGTGACAAGTACGGTCACTTTGCTCGAGATTGCAAATTAATGTCTACACAACATGTTTCTTCTGTGGAAATTGACATAGGGACAACTCAGAAGGAGCCAAGCTCTAAAGTCAATTCAAAAGGTTTCTTATTCTAAAGTCAATCAAAAGGAAGAATTAACATTCAGAGGGAGTCTAACAAACCAACAGTGGCAACCTTAGACGAGGAGGTCAGGAGGTTGATGCCGTACTTGGAGCTTCAGAGGGAGTCACATCATCATGAAGATTTGTTGTAGCGTATATTTCTCTGTGACGAAGAAGTATGAGGTGAAAGCCCTTGTAGTGTATATTTCTCTGTGACGGAGAAGTATGAGATGAAAGCCCTTGTAGTGTATATTTCTCTGAGACGGAGAAATATGAGGTGAAAGCCCTTGTAGTGTATATTTCTTTGAGACAGAGAAATATGAGGTGAAAACCCTTGTAGCGTATATTTCTCTGAGACGGAGAAATATGAGATGTGAGCCCTTGTTCATCTCTGAGACTGAGATTGGACATCATGTTGAGAGACTCCATGACAATATCATGTTGAGAGACTCCGTGATGGACACTTGTGCAAATGTTTCTTTCCACACATGGGAGTAGCCATGGTTGATGTCATGTTGAGAGACTCCATTTCAACATCACGTTGAGAGACTCCGTGATGGATTCTTGTACATCTCTGAGACTGAGATGTGGTTTTTCACAGGTGGGTGTAGCCATTGTGGATGTCATGTCGAGAGACTCCATGACGAGGATTACAAAAAAAATACCTCCCTAGCTAAGAGGGAGTGTTGATGTTTATAGCGGCGGAGATATTTTTCTCTCTAATTAAATAATAATAAATAATAAATAAATGCAAAAGCAAGGCAGACTTGCTATAAATATTATTTATTATTTATGGGCCGACTCAAATAAAAGGTCGCCTTGTTTTGTGAAAGAGGCCGACCCTAAATGAAAGGACACCTTTGATTTGTATATATACCAAGTGATGATAATTCGATTATTCAAGAGACAAGTCACACTTCAAGAGGGAGTTCACATATTTTCAGCAGATCAATTTTTTTTACATCAGCAGATCGATATCAAGGAGAACTTATATTATTTATATATTCGCACCTAGGAGAGGTGCTATCTCTCATTATATGAGATCGGCCTTGTGTGTGGGCCAAGTTGTAAAGCAGATTTCTGCTCTTATTCTTTCTATATATAAGAGATATATTTTGCTGGGGTTTTCTCCCTCGAGGAGGGTTTTCCCAGGGTAAACTGCTGTGTTTATTGTTCATGTGTTGCATTTCTGCTTTCTGTTAAATCTGATCTTAAAACTAACATAATATACCAAGTAATTCTAAAGTCACTTACGCTAAGCAAGAGTTACATGGAAAGCCTTGGCCCATAAGGCTTTATAAGCTAACATATGAGCCTTTACTCCTATAGACAGAGAATTTACATCTTTACAAAATTAAGCATTTTACATTTAACATGCATAACCAAATCCTTCATTTAAATCCTCGACTCTCCCAAGCAGGGCATGGAATTGTTCTCATGAAATTTGAAGGTTGCATTGCATGCTGTCTTTGAAAGGAAATCAATGTTATAATTCTGTATGGAACACCAGTGTTCTGCAACTATTTACAATCTTCTATGTATCCTCTTAAAGTTGACCTCAACAAGAGAGGCAATAAATGAATATTTGAATTAAACCAGCAACCATGCACAAAATGTCTAGCCTCTTGGTTTGATGCCACAAAGATTATCATAATCATTATATTATTTGGGGCTATCGAAAATATCTCAATGGTTATTAGCCTAGGAGGAAGCAACAAATGTTGGACCTATTAACTAGTGAGCATATGTATTGATGAAATGCCAACAGAAAACACAATAGCTTCCCTTTGATTGTGATGGTTCTCTCTCTTCTTTTCTTTTCTTTGGCAACACCATAATTATCAACCATCATTAGACTACAATGCTTGGGAATTGGTTGCATTATATGCTCGTGTGTAAAGAAAATGAGGTAAACACTCAATAGATGGTCACCTAACAAACTTGCTATATTTGAATTATAGTCAAATGGTTGTCATTTTATGTCACTTTTTGTCCTACATACAAAAGATGCTTTTCTAGCAGAACTTGTTATGAACCAGGTTTTGACCTCACTAGGCATTTTGTTAGTGTGTTTATCTAAATTTGGGATTTAAATGGCGAGCCTTTATGTAGTTATCATGTTACAAACCCTTTTTAACTTATTGATAAAAATATTGCCATTTATTAGAGGCCTTGAATACTCAACTGTAAAAGGTGTTCCTGTTTATTCTTGTACAACATTGGTTTCAACTGCCCAGTGACCTCATTTCTGTGATGCTTTCTTGTGCATTTTCTAATATTCGATAGTGATACTCTCTTTCAAAGGGGAACCAAATAAATGGTGACTACTTCTGAAACTATAAACTGTGAAGCGTTTTAATCATAATCAGCTCCATAATTTTGTAGCTTGCTTTGCTTAAGTAGGAAATGTGCTTGTCTGTCCTTCAGATAAGTTATGGTTTAGCAACAACCCTTTGATTTTAGTTACATACCGTATGTTCATTTTTGGCTTTGAATAAGTAGTATAATTATTGATTTTGTTTTTGTTTTGCCCTTTGTTCTTTTATGTTGATTACTTTTTGTTGCTCTTCTGGTCAGATGATGTGGGCTGCAGATTTTGATGAAGCTATGGCATGGGCATTGGAAAACAATTGTCTTGAGGCACTAGTCCTGAGGCTTCCAAAGGCTTTATGCAGAGGTTCACACATTGAATGTGATGAAGGCACTCCTCGTTCAAAGAGTAATAAGCCTGAACAAAATCACGTGGAAATTCATGTCTCTGGACATGATGATGCCAGATCTCTTTCTAGAAGCCCCTTTTGTGGTTTGGGAGCAGGCAACTTTTGGCCTAAACAGGGTCGGCAGCAGATATTGTCTATGAGTTCACTTCTCAAGAAGGATCCAGATGATGAACTATCTGTCTTCTGTGTAGCAGCTATTCTTGTCTTGAATCGTTCAAAGTTCATTAAGGAGATCAATTCAATGG
Organism: Sequoia sempervirens; assembly: GCA_007258455.2. NCBI lineage: Eukaryota > Viridiplantae > Streptophyta > Pinopsida > Cupressales > Cupressaceae > Sequoia > Sequoia sempervirens. Next base: position 145,686 of record VDFB02177144.1, on the reverse strand, counting down.
ATGATGCAATTAAAGTTAGTAGCTTAACTATTTTGATTCTTCTTTGCTTGTACAACTTTTCATTTTTATTTTCAAACTTTATTTATTTCAGTCCAAAGGGTTTTCGTATAATGGTAAAAATGTTCATTTATTAAGAGAGTTGACCAAGTTCAAATCACCTCATCAAGTAAGGTAATTTATTACTTGGAAGCCATATATGCCTGTTCTTCCTAGGACTATTTCAGTCCTGTTGATGTTCGTAAATACTTTAAACAACAAAAAAGAACAAAAGATTTAAATTTCTGGACTAGCATTTATCCAAGCCCTGAACATAGCTTAATAATACTGGTGGAAATCATAATTGCCTCTGATGAACATAAAATCCTATGCTGCAATTTGTTTCCGACCTTTCATTAGATGTCATTACATATATTATGAACAAAATACCATTACCCATAGCCATCATCAACAATGTGGGTAAAATCTGTTAGACTCTCATTATTCACATCCAATAAAAAGTATTATTCATGAAGTGCCTGTTCTTTCTGCAGATGTTCAATGACATGCAGTTTGAAATTAAGGTGAAAAGTTGCATACATATGGCCATTAAACTGCGAAAGAAATATGTCCGCAAGGTGATAAAAATGTTCTACTTAATCAGGCATGGATGTTTATCAATTATTATATTTGAAATGTTCTATACTTGATATAGGTTTGTGCACAACTTTGTTAGATATACTTTGTTGCATCTGAAGTATATAATCAAATTGTCTGAAACTTAAAATCTCTTTTAAATCAGCTGGCCAGGCAAGCAAGAAGAGGCAAATTATCACCTAAACAGTCCTCATGAAGGATAATGAAAGATAGAGTAAGTGGCTTATTTTCTTAGTACACTGGATTAGGCTCAATCAATGGGCATGATGGCTTCTTCAGATATTGAATTCTTACATTGGATGTTTATCTATGCCAACCACTATAAGGTGCATGTGATGTTATTATATTGTTGGAACTGTCAAGCTCAACCAACCATCTGAACTATAAATGATACAAGCAATTTGTAAATAGTTCACTAAACATTTGGGAGGCTTAATTGAAACTGGGTGTGGAACGGCTAATCATTGTGGGTTGTGTAGCTTAATACTTGTGCAAGAGACCTCGGATTTCTGGTACACAGGAGTTGTTTAGGTATTGTAATGCTTCCTTGGCATCTAGAGCAAGCAATATATGGCTGTTTGAACTGATTTTGTTTCACTTTATAATAGTATTTCTCATTTTGATCTAAATACTGACAGAAATCATTGGCAGGGTATTTGTGGACACACCATGATGATTTAGACCCATCTTCCAGAAATTCCGTTACTCATTGGCAGTAAGATCTGTTTTTCTTTTTCTGTATCATAACCCTTTCAGCTTCATGAATCTCCATTATTGTATACTTCAGGTTGCTGTTGTCTTCTAATCGGTATTAAGGTTTATATTCTGTCATCCACAAAATGGATATGAACTTTGTGCATTGTAATTTTTTGGGAAATTGGACTGGGAATCCAAAAACAAGGCATTAAGATATGCTGTTTGTCCCAACCAGCTTCCAAAGTGATTCGGGAAATTTGTAAATTTTAGTTGAGTTATATATGTGATGACATTCTCAAAATGATCTGAGGGACTTCCAAGTGTTATTTTGATTTCATATCTGAAAAATTCAATCATGTAACCTGGAACATACAATTTATGCAACTCTGCATGCCTATGTGGATCAACCACATGTACAGGACAGGATCACTTGCCATCAATTTGACGTGCAGGCTATTCATTAAATGGTATTTTTCGCTCACTCTAACTCTCTCTCTCTCTATATGACAATGTTCTCACTGTCAAAAAAGGATTCTTACTACATAGATTAATTAAAGATGCTCAAATTTTCTGAAAACTACACAACTGCGTTGCAATTTGACATGCTGACTGTTCATTTGATGTTGACCATATTCTTGTGCATAATTGGAATTTGTATAAAGATAATCTCACTTTCTGGACACTATTCTTGTCATCAAGCAAGGGTGGTTAGTTAATAGATCAATTGAAAATGGTCAAATTTTCTAAAAACCACACAGCTGTGGCGATTTCCTTTGTTCAAACATGGGAGATAATGTATTTATTTTTCACTATAATGTTGAAGCCTTACAGGCATACCCTTCATCTTGCGTTTTCTTTTGAGAAAACCAAAGCTTGAGGTCAGATTCCTAATAAAGAAGATCTGACACTGATGTGGCCTGTTTGACCTGATATTGATTTGGGCCTTCCGAATATTTAATTTAACTGTTGGTCTGAGTAAATCAGTTACCAAAAGTAAAATAAATTTCTAAATATGGGCACTGGAGAATTGTCTTTTTCGCCAATATCCTTTCTATTACCTGATTTTTCTCTGAAGTTCATTTATCAATTTATTAGTTTGAGCAGGCAGGACATGAAACACATATTTTCTTTCTAAGCCAAACAACCTTTGTCTTCTAAAATCTGTCCCTAAAATACAGATACTATAATTGAAAATTTTGATGCTAAAAGTATTTAATGGACACTGAATTTGCTTTAAGACTATTTGAAGGTTTTAACAATATATTGGGCTGTTGTATCAGGGACTTTTTAAGTACTCAAAAGTTGAAAAAGAATGATGTAAATGTCTGATCTTTTTGTTAATTTTAATTATTATTGAGGGATCTGTGGGGTGTTATATTATGCCTTTTTAAAGTTTACTAGTGGGAAAAGTTATGACCTTTTTCAAAGTATTTTGATAATATGCACCCACGTACACACATATGGGTCAAGTTTGGTGTAGCCAGTTTTAGATAAAATGTATGCTAGTTTAAGTTGAACTTAGAAATGTACACAGAAACATCAGATTTATTTAGGAAACCTGTTAAAAAAACTGTTGGAACATACCACCACTATAATATAGTACCTATAGAGCAAGATTACAATGTACAAGAGATTTAACTTGTATTTAAAAAGATCTTCGCCTTTTGTTAAATCCAACAACATGAGCCTTTTGAAAACATGTCCTCAATGCAACATGCACTCTCAAAGAACTCCTTGATGCACTCTGAGTTGCTCTCTTCGTGCCCAATTGGAAACTTGTTACAACACCATGTAACTATACATCCATTGTGCTGCTGTCATTACACTTTGTTGCAACAATATTCAGCTTGTGTGCTTTTACAATGCCATGAGCTTGTATTTATAGGCATAAAGCTTAGATGAAGCTACCAAGTGGTTTTACAATATAATAGGTACAAAACCATGAGCCATGACTTTTAGTATTCCACATCTCTTTGTATTGCACAACCCCTCATACCCCACATATGACTTCATGTTCCACAAGTTAATTCAAATGCTCATGTGTGTGCCTTGACATACCCAAAAAAATTCTCCACATTCCAAGGCATACCATCTGGTTCTTTGTCTAGAGTGACCTTTCACCTTCCAATGCTTCATTTCTTTGCTTGTTCGTTTGTAATCTCCAATTATGTTTGCAACTCCAATGTTACAGCATTACACTAAGATAAGTAAACCTAACAACTAAGTGTGACATCCCATTCCATGAACACCACAACTTGTAACAACATTTAATCTTATTACACAATGTGTATAACAAACCTTCTTATCAACAACCTGCAACAACATTTAATGTTACTACACAAGGTATATACAAACCTTCTTAACAACATTACAATGCCATTATGTAAGGTGTACAACACATTATTATTGCATTGTTTCACTTATTGTAGACATTGAGTAAGGGGCCAAACAAAATAAAGACAAACTAGTTGCTAGAGGTAGAAATCCTCGTAACTCAAAAAAACACCTTCATAGTGCTTGTTGACATCATGTTTGGAGCAACAATGTTTTTATCTTCAATGTGAAAATACTTATATTTCAATTGAGACATCTATCGAAAACTAATATATTCCTATCTAGTAGGCTTGCCATTTCCTTGTGCACAAAAGATGATTCACCTAAACAAAGCTTCCAGTCAAACAAAGATTATTTCAATGCCAAAATGCCCACATCTTAAATAATAAGTAACAAAGCTTTGATATCAAATGTTAGGAAATTACTACTAATATGAAGAGAAAAATGGCGTTGAATAGGTTATAGAATTCAAAACTAATGCACTAGAATGTTAGATCAAAACACATATAGAAACACTAAATTGCTCTAAGAAATCCTCTTGGAACAACATTGCTTTATATATTATCTAAGAAAAAAATGATTATATACAATAGATTTAAATTGTGCTAAGATAGATCTTTACCCTCTATTAAGTTTGACATCGTGCACCTTCAAAGATCATGGCATCAATGCAACATGCACTCTTAGAGAACCTCTTCTCAATGCACTCTTTGAGTTACCGTCCTAATGGTCAATCAAACACTTTGAAACCTATTAAAACACCATGTAATATTACATCTATTGCCATGCCTTTTTTGGATCTTATCACAACACTATTCAATGTGTAAGCTTCTTGTGTGTTTTTACAATGCCATGGTAATATAATTATTTGCACAAAGCATACAAGAAACTACCAAATGGTTTTAAAATACAATGGGTCATGACCCTTCATATTCTAATTCTCATCGTGCTACACATGACCCCTCATGTTGTATACATTGACTATTCTTTTTCACGGGTGAATCCAAATTCCTATGTGTGACTTGACATTTCCCAAGAGTTTCTCCACATTCAAAGTTGTCCCATGTTCTTATCACATGAGCTTTCATTTGTCTTCTTGTGATTCTATTGTGTTCGCAATTCCAATGTTATAACATTACACTAGGACAAATAAACCTAACAAAAAAGTGTGGCATCCCATTCCATGAAAACAACTTATTTAACGACATTTAATGTTATTACACAAGGTGTACAATAGAACTTCCTAACAAGAGCATTACAATGTCATTTTACAAAATGTACTAGCACACTTTTCTAATGTGTTGAACACTTGTTTACAAGGAAATTAAGGGGTGAGGCCAAATTAATAGAAAATGACATTAAAAAATTATGCTAAGGTCATGGGATATTAGCTACATGCAAAAGCAACATGAAACTTAAAAAGAGAGGTTTGGTAATGCTCAAAGAGCAAATGCCAAATGCTTATAAAATGTTGCCTCTATAATGGTAGACTACTTTTATATAAAATGAGAAGTTATTGCACAAGTGTTATTATTAATCAAATGTTTCATCTACAATTATAGATTACTTTTACTTAGGATGGGCAGGTATGATATAAATATTGATGTTTATCAAATGTTGTCACTATAATAGTATATTACTTCCACCTAAAATGGGAAAACGTGTTACACAAATATTAATGTTAATCAAATGTTGCCTCTACAATGTTATTTTACTTTTACATAAAACAGAATGATGTGACAAATATTAATGTTTATGAAATGTTTTTGATTAGAGGCAAAATACAGGTTTTGAAGGGGCTCGGAAACCTTTACAAAAGAAAGCAGTTGATACTAAAGAGCACAACACTAGGCATAAATTAGCCCATCAACAGCGAACCAACAACAAAAAGGAGGACCCCAACCAGCAACACTACATGTTTTTCAGAATATTCGCCGCCTCTACGTCGCTCGCCACAACCTTCTAAGCATCATCCAAAATATCAGACATTTCTTTACCAAAAGCCCCAACTTGAGCTTTAGTCTTGTTTCTAGTCCTAACACCAGGCCCATTCGTATTCACCTTAGTAATCAAAACATTACCCTTCTCCCAACCCTTTACCCTTCTCCCCACCCTTCTCAACAACACCCTCCTCCATTAGCTTACTAGCAACACTGATTTCTTCAGCATGAACAATTTCTTTACACTTCTTGGCACTAACCATAGGAGAAGTCACACCAACAAAATCAAACTTAACAACATATTTGGGCACCTCCCCACCCCTCATCACAGTAGCCCAAATATTCTCCATTTGATCCTCAAGGGTGAGGATTCTACCTTCCAGATTTTGTTTCATCTTAAGAGTTTCCTCTGCCATAGTGTTTAAAGAATCAAACAATTCATCTATCTAGTTTTGGATAGAGGACTCTTCAGCCTTATTCACAACACCCCTAACTTTGACATTAGTCTTATTGAGTTCATGAAAAAACCATTTAAACAGTTTGAACAAAACAATGGAACCCTCACAAGTAGTTCCCAACACATCAGACATATCTTCTCTATCAATATTAAAAACCCCCTTCCCCAAAGCATCTTCCTCCTTAGAGGAGCTAACCTTATCTTAACCGGCAGAAATTTCCTTACCTTTCCCAGCAGCAACTGGAGTCTTGATTTTGCGAATGGAGCTTGCAATCTCCTCCACCATAGCCTTTCTTTTCTTCAGCCTCTCCAATTCTGCATCTTGGGTACCCACAACAAACAAACCACCAACAACCCTAGTCTTACCTTTATGTTGCAAGTCCGACTTAACACTCAGAGAATCATCAGCATCCAAACCACCGCTATAGTGAGAGGAAAGTCACTCTCCAACAATTGACTCATAGTCCTTAAAACCTGTTTCTTCTTGCTTCCCTCCTCTGACTCCTTTAGCTTGGTTACATGGGGCGGCGAAGAAGCCTTGCCATGCAAATCAATCTTCTCCTTCACACCCCTACTCGGCAAATCATCAACCACCTCATCACTACAAGTCAAATAGCCCTCGCTAGCACATGACTCCCCTTTTTTTGTCTTTCCCGCAATAGGGGATTGAGGACCCACCTCCATAGAAGCAAGTGAATTCAAGACAAAGTCCACATCCCCCTCTGAATCCGACTCATTTTCCAAAATAAGTTTCTTTTTCTTCTTTTTTTTGCTGTCCGGTTCCTCTTCAGAGGCAGTCTCATACTCCTCCACAGGCTTAGACTGTTTACCCTTTGGGGTAGCAATTGGATTAACCACCTCAAAAGACTTCACATAATCAGAAATGAGTAACCCCACATGCAAAATGGGATTTTTAGGGTTTTTCTTATGATCCTTAAGACCCGAATCCAGAGACATCAGGAGATAATAAGGAAAGGAAATCCTTTTCTTATGACGGAAATGATTGAGCAAGATGAGGTGGTATGCATTTACCGTTGAGAAGCGACCTTCCAAGGTAATGAAGCACATTAGCTCTTCAGCAACATCTCCCCACAACACCTTAACAAAGCCTCTCTAGTAGCCTCCACTTCTCGTAGTCCTCAAATCCTTAGCTTCATCCCCCTTGAAGAAGATTTGTATGGCGGTTTGCAACTCCTTTTTATCTCTAAAAACTTTCATACCATCCATGGCCAGACCAGTAATTTTAGCTATAAATTCTTCATTGAAATCAAACTTCATTTTGTCCAATTTCAACACCCTATCATTCCATCCTTTGGCAAATAGCGTCGTAACCTGAGGATTATTGCCATGTAGTTTCTCCAGGTAAGGAGTTAACCCTTCTTTCTCCAAAACCTGCCAAACCTCCTTCTTGACAGCTTCGCACGAGAAGGGTTTCGACCAATTTCTATCTCCACCCATATCAACAGAGTTAGCCGAAAGTAATGGCTTGAGAACTCTAAACTCAATGAAAGGAAAATTCTAGAAGACAATGCTAGGAGCGCCCAAAATTCGTGTGAGAACTGAAATGAGGCATAGGAGAATTAAGAACTTTGAGTTCCATTCCCTATAGCTACCAGCCCCCGTACCATTAGCTTGATTCAAATCTGGCTTACCATCCTTCCTCATAATATTCGGCCACATGAAGAAAGACATGCACACCGCCAACCATAATGAGAACTTAAGCAAATTAAAATTGGCAATCATAGTTAATAGTTGCTATAGCCTCTATAGGGAGAGGGTCATTCAAACCCCATTCCCTAACCTCTCTAACTCCAATATTAGTGAAGATGTCCACTAGACCATTACCTTCTCTCAAAATGTGAGAGATGTAATATTCATCAAAAGATTTTTGAATATCAATGGAGTCCCTTATCAAAGACTCAATAATTCAAGACGACGGAGCACAAGTTTTCAAAGTATTAATGATATTCAAAGAATTACCCTCCAACCAAACTTTCTTATAGCCTTTGGTTTGTGCCAGCTTAAGACCATGATAGGCTGTAGCCACTTCCGCATAGTGGTTTGTCTGGATTCCCAAAGGGAGCACCATAGCAAAGACGTTCCTACCATTAGAATTTCTAATCACTCCCCCACAACCTGTAGGTCCTGGATTCCCTTTAACAACTCCATCAAAATTTACCTTCACCCAACCATCCAAAGGAGCTTTCCAAACAACACATTCTCTAGAAGTTTTCCCTTTAGTCACCAAGAGAGAAATATCACAGGGCAACTTCCACCTTTGTGCAATAGAGATATCATAGGGACTAAGATTAATCTTCGGCCCATTGTGAAAAGTAAGCCTAGAAAGAAAATTTTATTTAATAGCTGCACATATTTTGTAAGCCACAGAGATAGCAGGGAGGACAAAATTCTTGAAAATTTTGTTGTTGCGCTCAAGCCAAACACCCCAAACAATGTGACGAAGAGAAAGAGACCACAAAATCTGAAGAGCGGGATTGGACGTGGGGCTAACCCATTGAGACCACAACTCTTTAATAGAACTAGGAAACACCCAACTTAAATTCCAAAGAGAAAGCACATGGGCCCAAACCATTCTAACATATCTGTAACCAATCAGCATATGACAAGCATTTTCGACTTCCTCTTCATATAGAAAGCACCTATTAGGCATCACAAAACCTCTTTGACCAAGTTACCAATAGTTAACATTTTATTCTGACAAAAGAGCCAAAAGAAAGCATTAACCTTAGGAATCAATTTAGAGGACCATACGGAAGCCCAAAAAGGAGCAGGACCAACAAAGGATTCATTAAAATGAAAATTCGATGCAATAGAGAAGTTACCATTAGAAGAAGGCTTCTAAACAAATTTATTAGGAGAAGGGAAAGAAGGGATATGAACCAAATATATATAGCCTTAAAAAAAATCTCCCATCCTAGGTCCACCTCATGCAACTTCTTCCAACAACCTCCCTCAATATAATCAACAACAAATCTGCCAAACCGCCGCACACATAGATCCATGAAAGGTTGAGCCCAAGGCTCATCTTTGAGAGGCTTGTTGCCAAACCAACTATCATCCTAGAACAAAATATTTCTACCATCTCCCATTTGCCAAAAGAGACCCTTGGCCACAAGCCTACGAGCCTTAACCATACAATTCCAAAGGGTAGAGCTAGACGAAGGAATAAAGTCTTGAGAAAAGAACTCCCTTATACCATCAACACCATGTAAATATTTGCTCCGAGCAATTTTCGCCCATTCACTCTTAGCCAACATAAGGTTCCACAACTGTTTTCCAAGAAGGGCAATATTAAATGCTCTGATTTTACGGATTCCAAGCCTCTAGCCTTTTTGGGTCTACAGACATCATCCCAAGCAACGAAATGAATTCTTCTCTTATCCTCAACACCAGACCAAAGGGAATTTTTTTGAATTCCTTCCAAAGTATCCACAAATTTCCTAGGCATATGGAAAAGACTAAGAGCATGAACAGGAAGATTCTGAAAAGTGGATTTAATCAACTGAACTTTCCCAGCTTGGCTCAACAATGCACCCTTCCAACCAGCCAATTTAGAATTGAATTTATCAATCATACTCCGCCAAAAAGAATCAGGAACCTTAGAGCACAAGAGAAGACCCAAATAAGAAGCAAGAAGTTCCCCGATTTGGCACTACAGAATTCTAGCAATTTTAGTCTGTCTTTGAATCAGAGTGTTAAAAAAGAAAATAACACTCTTAAGTAAGCTAACCTTTTGCTCTGAAGGAACCTCGTACTTTTGTAAAATAGTCTTAACAGCCTTAGCCTCCTTAATGGACGATTGTCCAAGCATAAGAGAATCATCCACTAACTGTTGATGAGAGCAAATAAGGTTAGTGGAGAGGGGGCTAGCCTAGACATAACCCCAATATTGATAAATCTTTGGATGAGACGACCAAAGGAATCCACCATGATAATGAACAAAAAAGGAGATGTGGGATCCCCTTGCCTCAGACCCCTAGAGCAGTCAAAGAGAGGGGAAGGGGACCCATTAATGAGGACATAAAACTGAGGGGTAGGGATAAGTTGAAGCACAAGAGCCACCACTTTCTCCCCAAAACCAAAAGAAGCTAATATCTTAGAAAGAAATCCCCAGTCAACTCTATCATAAGCTTTAAGTAAGTCAAGCTTCAGAATAAAGCCAACATGCTTATTAACAGTAAGAATGAATATTCTCGTGAATAGAGAGAATAGAATCCAAAATTTGCCTACCAGCCACAAACCCATTTTGCTAAGGTGAAATAATAAGAGGCATAATTCTTTGCAATCTGACCACCAAAACTTTGGAGAAGATCTTATAAACCAAGTTACATAAGCTGATGGGACAAAACTCATCAAAAGAAGCACCAGACTTCTTAGGAACTAGAACAATAAAAGAGTTCAATTCCTTAAGAAGAGAACCAGATTTAAAAAACTCCTTAGTAGGCGCAACAACATCCTTAGCAATAATTTCCTAGGACTGAAAAAAGAATATAGGAAAGCCATCCGAACATGGTGCCTTATTACCTTCAAAAGAGAAAACAACATTTTGAATTTCATCGGCCGAATGAATACAAACCAATTGTCTATTAATATCATCATCTAAAATTTGAAGAATATCCCTGAGAATATCCTTTTGACAAGCCAAATCAAGCTCCCCTCCACCGACAACAACTGAGAGAAGTAGGAGGAAGTAGCAAACTGCAAATCAACATCCTTTTCCAAAACTTGATTATTGAAATTGATCAATTTAATACGGTTAGAAGCCTTGTGTTTAAGAGTAGAGAGGTGAAAAAACTTAGTATTCTTGTCCCCACTATTTAGCCACATAATCCTCGAACGCTGCTTCCATAATTAATCCTCCTTCACCACAATATTATGCAATCTAGAAAGCAAGATATTTTCTTTCAGAATCAAGGCATGGTCATACCCAGACACTTGGATTGATTGTTGCACAACTTGAAGCTCCTTAGACACACCTTCTTTCTCCATTAAAATATGACCAAAGGAAGCACAGTTCCATTTTCTAACATTATCCTTAACATTAGCAAGTTTTTTAGTAACTCTAATCATAGCCGAATCATCCACATGAATGTTCCACCAGTCATTAACCAGATTACCCAGGTTTGGATGACAAGTCCACATTTTCTCAAATCTAAATGGAAAGTTTTTCTTGGCACCCAGCAGATCCATTGGCAAAGCCAGGGGAAAGTGATCCGAACCCAATCTAGTTAAAGCAAAAAGCGAGTAGGAATAATGAACCAACCACTCAGGAGTTATAAGAGCATGGTCAAGCTTGACCTAGATAAAGGCATTTCCCACTCTTTGATTCAACCACGTGAAAGAAGCACCTTTCAGGTCCAAATCAAGAAGAGCAGAATCATTAATAAGATTCATAAGAGCATATCTACTATCATCCACCAACTGCGAACCACCCATCTTATCAACATCATTCAGAGGAGTTTTAAAATCCCCCATAACCAGCCAGTTATCAACATGGTTCAGCTCTTTAAAGGAGGCAAGATTCTTCCAAAGCCTTTTTCTAACACTCTTACAATTCAGAGCATATATGTTAGACAGAGTCCAAGAGAACTTATCATGCAAATGGTTAAAGGAAGTAGCCACATGATTACAATCTTTGAAAACCTCAACCCCCTGAAGCACCCTAAGGTTCCAAAAAGTCACAATCCCTCCCAAAGCACCCACCACATCAGAACAATGCATCTCACAATCCTTAAACAACTTATTCTTTAGGCTAGATAATTTATCCAAACCCATTTTAGTTTCTTGAATTAACATAATATCATGGCGATGATCTCTTACCAGATTAGCGAGAAGATCATGCTTGTGAGGGTGATTTAACCCCCTCATATTCCAGGATATGATCTTCATAAGAGCTTATTGGACGTGCTCTTAGAGCACATATCCAGCAAAGTTCTCTGCGTACCATCAACAATATCCATTCAACTCTCCTTCTCCCTAGCAACGTTAGTAGGAGGGCGACCTCTACCATGTGGCTCAAACCCACAATCTGACCTTTGCCTATTCTTTGTCACTACTCCCAACAAGGGAGACTATTTTTTCCTGTTGCGCCCATGAACCAAAATGAAAGGAGGATTGTCCAGATCCTCAGGCTCCCCAATGTCCTTAGCTTCAAGCATAACCTCCAATCCCTCAACCTTCGAACCATCATCTTGCACTTGAATCACCCCCGAGGGAGGGGACCTTAACCCATCATTCACAGAGGCCTTATCGTCCTCCATAACCTCAATCCTCACAACATCCATAGTTTCCACTGAATCACAAACAGGAGAGGACTAATCCTCATCTCTCTGCAACAAAACCTGATTCAACTCTCCCAAGTCCAGCTGACCTTCAAGAATAAGAACCTTGTTAGCCATTACCAGGCCCATTTCCACGGGTTTAACCTCCACATTCACACACAGGGTTGACTCCCCTTTTCCAAAGGCTCCACATTCTGTTCAAGAGCTTTCTCCTTCTCTCTCCATTGTTTAGTCATCTGCTTAAACACTTTGAGAGGACATTTTTTTGCCTAGTGACCAGCTTTTTTTACAATGGAAGCAAGCAAAGGGATTCGACTCAAATTCAACCACTTGCTCCCAAACCCCAAACTTAGAGTTTATCTTTATCATAGCAGGCAAGTTAGTTGATTGCTCCACATTCACACAAAATCTGGCATAAACCAGCCGCTTCCTAGAGGTCGTCATTTGGTCAATCGACAACAAACAGCCAAAAGTGCTTGCTATCCCTTTAAACACTTCGTCATCCCAGAACTCCATCGAGAGACTAGGAAGTCGAACCCAAACCGGAGTAGCCGAAAAAGAGCACAAGTTTGGGTTGAAACCTAGTTCCCACCTTTTAAGCATGAAAGAGGACTTTCCAATAAACCAAGGGCCACCCGTCAGCGTCGTTACCATATCATCTTCACAGTTGAAAGTAAATGAAAAGAAACCTTTAGCCATAGAAGCCGCATCAATTTGTCCCTTAGGTTTCCAATGATTTAAAGCAAACTTGCACACCAACTCAAAATGAGGTCGGGGACCAACAAATTTTCCCAACAAAGCCATATCCATATTAGACATGCTTTTTTCAACAATACAGTCTGGGACAAAAATAGAGTATTCTCCAGTCTTCACATTAGTAACAAACAGTACAGGAGGAGAATTACTTTTACCTTTAGGCTTAGCCCTAAACAAATTCGCCCACTTAAGAGAAGAGCTCGACAATAAATCATTCTTATTCTTATCAATCCCAAGACCCACAGCATTAGGAGTCCCATCACTAACAACAGATGATAGACCAGGCCCAGACTTTTTAGTCTCGGGATTCTCCTTTTCAAAGGACACCGGGGAGTGTGTTGGACACACAATCTTCGAAGCCCCTTTCCCACCAGAAAATTCATTAACCACTAAAGGGGACCCACTTCGCTTACTTGCAGTAAAGGACCCACCTAACATCACCCTCCCATCAACAAATTGTCTACCATTAACGCTTGCAGCATCATCAAGAAATCCTGCCTTTTCAAAATTTGAAAATTCACCACCACCATCGCCACCACCCGAGGATCTCTTCATTCTTGTTAACTTTTGATTTATCTCAATAATGTTTATGAAATGTTGCCTCTACAAAGTAATATTTAAAATGAAAAGATATAATACAAATGTTAATGTTCTTTTATTGTATGAATGTTGTGCAATAATTTCATAAACAAATTTACCTTACATATATTTATTTTCAATATTTTTATATATAAACTAAGAACAATTATAAACCTTCTTTTCTAAAAATATGGTAAAATAGGTGGCCATTAACTAGTACTAAGTTAACATTACTAGAATGCTATTATGAAAGAACGTTTTATTTAAATATTGAAGTACATCTAAGGTGGAGTGGCATGTTATAGCCTTATTCACTAACAATACTAGCATGAAAGAACATTTTATTTAAATATTTAAGTACATCTAAGGTGGAGAGGCATATTATAGCCTTATTCGCTAACAATACTAGCATGAAAGAATATTTTATTCTAAATATTACTATTACATCATGGCATTATATACACGTGATCATGTATACTATAAAATCAGGCATTGGTTTATTCAATTAGTGTTAGGAGTGATGAGAAATATCTTCTCGATTTTCAAATTATTAATCAAAGATCTCATTAAAAGAGATGGAATTTTGGATCATATGTATTGTAATTACCAAATTGGCATTAGAATCTTATGATAATTAGATCTTCCATAACTTGTTATATGAAATCTTTTGCAAGTCCATCTTGAGATCAACAATTGTTGCCATTTTCCTCATACTAGTATTAAAAACATTAGCACCAGAGGTTGTTTCCACATGTTTCATAATGTCATAAACATAAGCAAATAACATGTTAAAGAACCATGCATTGATGTCTTAGTTAGGGGTTAATAGTATTGAATAATGACCTCCATTGCTTATTACTCGCTAAGAGATCTCATCAAAATTGTTATATCAATATTGACAAAAAAATATTTTGAATGTATGTTCATAACCTCCCACAACATTTTTTATCTAATTATTTTCCCCAATAGATCTTTGCAATTGTCTTTATGCCAAAATTGAATACTCTAAGATCCATCTAAAACATGACAATTGTATATGACCTTGTTGGTATCTCCATCTTCATTTCCCTTAGTAACTCAACAATATATTCCATTATCATAGATATGCTCATTGTTAACTCTAGCCACTTCCAAATTTTGAATAGTAAGAATTTCCCCTTGACATCAAACATTCATAAGCACTTATTGTAATATGAGTGGCAATAGCTTGATCCTTATGTTGATTGAACAAAAGCATTATGAGTGGCAATAGCTTGATCCTTATGTTGATTGAACAAAACATGCTTTGAAAACTCATTCCAAGATATATAACTAAAGGAGAATCAGAAGGATACTCATGACTATTTTGACAAGGTTTAGCTCTAAATTTTTAGTGTCATGTATCATCCATATTGGTGTGCCATATCTTACAAGTTTGAGCGAGTTGATAAGTCTTGGTACCAAACATTTGCTTTTGCATAATAGTAGTGTTATGGGAATTTTCTCCAAAGTGGAAAACAAATTTATTGTCATGTAAAAATGACCCTTTGGAATCAAAAGGGGGATACAATTATTATTATTTGACCCTTTGCTTAAAAGGGAGATAAAAACAAAAGTTAGATGTAATTACCTTTAGTTGAAAAAGAGGTGAAATAAAAATGTTTAATAATATTTGGAAAAGGTTTGGAGAGTAAATGATTATTAGATGAAAAGTGAAGAGTGAATACACTAAAAAAGAAAACAATTAATTTATTTTTATGAAAAGGTGGAAGGTGTCAAAGCCACCTTTTAATGTATTATATAAACAATTTATGTGAGACCTAGATATGTTAGGGAAATCATCCAAAGAAGACAATGGTTTGGTGGGCTATGAGCATTGAAGAAGGCATCAGCTTAGGGTACAAGGTACACTTGAGGATGCCCTTGGGAAGGGCTCCATGTTGAGCATGCTTTACATGTTATGTTTTGAATAAAACCATTCCTTTGTAGTGTGTCAAAGGTAAAAGGGTCTAAACTATCAAGATCTTCTTGGGGTGAGAGTAGTCATTTCTAGAGTTGAATATTAGTTAACATTTGATTTGAAATCTCAGTTTTGAAAATTAATGATAATAAATATTAACTTCTATTGTTATTTTACTATTGAATTTTACATTCTAAATGTTGATTGAAGTATCTATTCAAATACCCACCTCTTAAATATATTATATTGTGTTGGATATAGAAATTGACAATATATGTTTGAATATAAAACTAATATATATTCATTATAGACCATATATTATAAATTAATTAATAGTAGATTTTATGATAAAAAATTTAGGATTTGAATTGTGTATGATATAAATAAATAATATATAATTTATACATACATATATAGATACATTTTAAAATAAATCGGTGTTGTATATAATCTAAGTATATTATACCCAATATAATATAAATTGAATTTACTCTATGTGATAATATCTATGTATAGAGATCTTGTAATTATAAAATGATATTAAGTTGAATTGTAAGTAAACATGATTAAAATTGGACACTTAAATATATAGTAGATATATCCTAAAATATAAGTATCTAAAAAAACAAAGCCTTTTATATATTATATTAATCTAAAGTTATTTTTTAATTTGAATATTACAACTCTACAAGTATTATACCATGACTATAAATTAAAGCGTACATAGATGATTAATTATGATATCACTATAAATGTAGAATAATTGTTTTATATTCATATATTATTAATATATGTCCATATGAATATAAAAATTTGCATAGGTTGATTGATATATTCTATTTTTGTATATTATATTAATTGTTAATATTATCTTTTATTTCAATTTCAAGGTAACGAGGGCATAGGTTCAAAACTACAAAGTGCATTTTTTTATCGAATGACTTTAAATACTTATTCTCAATGGTTATAAATGTACTTAAAAATTGGTAGGATTATAAGTACCAAATACATACGAGAAATACATGTCAATTTCACAATATTATAATTAAATTAACTTATTTATCATAATCAACTAACCTACACATTGTAAACAAATTGAAAAGAATACATAAGAAATTTAGAACTAGGGAATTGATTGTATCTGTCTCTAGTCAAAATGAAATTTAAGTATTCAATCAATAAAATAAAATAAATTGAAATAGATACAACATTGCAACTTGGGAAAAAACTATAAACAAAGAATCTTTTTCAAATGAAAGATGAAATATAATGATGCATGATTATTGTATGTATATTCCTTGAACTATGTGAAATCAATTAATTGGATGGATAAGGTGGTTATACTATGCTTATTGTTAGCAAAATCAACACCCAAATTTGTTACTTGAGTTTAATATGGGATGCATTGTGGGCCCATACCTCAAAAGTCCCAGAATTATTTTCACCTCTTAAACTTGGGACATTATGATGCCACTATTAGAATGTTGGTTGAAAGAAAACAACAATGCTTTATAGGATGTGAAATTAATTAATTTCTTAGGCCTAGACATGGGAACATGTCAAATTTCAAAGGGGAAGAGACAATCTTTAAAAATCAAAATCATTTCTAGATTGCATTTTTTTTTTGGTGATATGGAAGTTTAACAAAAATTAAATATAATATAAATATATTATGAATGAATTTAATGATATTTTTTTCTAAATAATTAGTTGAACTATTCAAACTAGTCTCCATCCCTAAATTATGTTAAAATTCAATTAATCTAGTTACTTAAAAGAAAGAGATATTACATCTAATTTTTCTCTATGAGGTTTTTTGTGGATGGTAATAATTTGTTGATATTTGGGTTCTTAAGATGTCTTGTGAGATTATGTGTACCATATTTGTATAGTTGTACTTTATTATTGAACATGATCGACTCAATAAACTTGTATGTGTTTTGTGAATTACTATATATGATGAAGATCCTTGGAAAGATATTATATCATTAATTACCTATGAACCCATGAAAATGTGATGTCTACTAGAGTTCTCTATGTGACAAGTTTAGGTACTATAAACACTCTATTGATAACATTGAATGGATATAAACAAATTGAATTAATTTGATTTCTTGTTAGATTCATACTTATCTATAGCCTTGTTTGAGTGAGTGAAATGATATGAATTATGTTTAGGGTAACTATGTACTTGTTGCATTTGAATTGTATTTGTTATAGGAAGAGAGGTAGTCACATAGTTTGAAATGCATGATTGTCATATTGGAATGTATTTGAAGTATTTGTAGATACAAACGATGGTGGGTGACCACAAAGTATGGGATGTGTATGTCATTCACTAAGTGCTATGTAATCATAGAATAACACTTTTATAAATCTTGTGTTGAAAAATAATAAAACATTTATATCAAAGATATATGATTTAACATATAAAATTTTCATTATTTGCACAATGGAAAAAAATACATATTTTTATTTTTGTGTTTCCTTAAAAATGTATCGATAGTTTTAGTCATGTTATTGATTAGCAAAGTATTTTTGTGGAATCTAATTGTGATTAAGTTAAACCCAAAATCAATTGAAAGGATCTCAATTTGAGAAACATAATTATAGATGAAGTTAAAGAAATGGATTCATTGGGATATTGATATTTTGCATCTACACTTATTTGGTTGATTATTTTGTTGTAAGTATACCTTGAGCTAATGAGGATAACAATTGATTTGCAAAGGAGGATTGTTATGGGACTTTTCCTCCAAAGTGAAAGAAAATTATTTTCATGTGTAAATGACCCTTAAGAATTAAAAGAGGGATATAAATTCATCTATTGACCCATTGGTTAAAAGGAAGATAGAAAAAGTTAGAAGTAACCCTTAAGTTAAAAGATGGGTAAGATATAAATGTTTAATAACCTTTATAAAAGGTTTGGAAAGTAAATGATTATCGAATGAAAAATAAAGAGTGATACTCCTTTGAGATAAGCAAGAGATAAAAATATTTAAATTTTTATGAAAGGGTGTGAGGTTTGAAAGCCACCCCTTAATGTATTATATAAACAATTTACATGTAACCTAGAAATTGTAGGGAGATCACTCAAGGAAGAATATGGCTTGGTAGACTATGGGGTATTGTAGAAGGGGCATACAAGGTGTGTCCAAGTCAAGCCATATGATACACATGATTTTTATAGCTAGGAATTTATGTTTTGATTAAGGTAAGTTGGTTTAAGTGGATAGAACAAGTCAAACCCAGCACAAATTCCTAGGCAAGACAAAAATAAAACAATAGCAGCTAAGTTGTCACACGAGAACAAATACAAGTGCAACCAAGTTTCCAAGCACAAAATAATGCCCAAGGATCCAACCTAAATAATGTCAAGCCCTTCCCTATTCAATCTCACACCCTTAACTTTGTTGTACGATTGGGAGATAGATTCGGGAGGACCTCTCTTTTGTGTTTCAATAATTGTCTAGGAAATGTTATTTTCTAAGTCTTCAACCTAAATAATGTCAAACCCTTCCCTATTCAACCTCACACCCTTAACTTTGTTGTACGATTGGGAGATAGATTCGGGAGGACCTCTCTTTTGTGTTTCAATAATTGTCTAGGAAATGTTATTTATTAAGTCTTCAGGCCCAAGAGAAGGGGGATTATCCCCACAAAGGGCCCATCCATGGGAAAACACAAATAAAAGAATGTCTAGTAGGAGATGTTAATTATTGATTGACTGTCTCATGAGAAAACAAGGATAGGAATTTGTGTTGAGTGGCTGCTCTATTGAACATTTTATATGTCATGTTCTTATAAAATTGTTCCTTCAAGAATGTACCATAGCTAAGACGGCTAAAACCATTGAGATCTTCCTAGGATAAGAGTATTTCTATTTATTAAACTATAAATTTTGTCACTAAGTTGTCACACGAGAACAAATACAAGTGCAACCAAGTTTCCAAGCACAAAATAATGCCCAAGGATCCAACCTAAATAATGCCAAACCCTTCCCTATTCAACCTCACACCCTTAACTTTGTTGTACGATTGGGAGATAGATTCGGCATGACCTTTCTTTTGTGTTTCAATAATTGTCTAGGAAATGTTATTTTCTTAAGTCTTGAGGCCCAAGAGAAAGGGGACTATCCCCACAAAGGGCCCATCCATGGGAAAACACAAATAAAAGAATGTCCAGTAGGAGATGTTAATTATAGGAGATGTTAATTATTGATGGACCGTCTCATGAGAAAACAAGGATAGGAATTTGTGTTGAGTGGCTGCTCTATTGAACATTTTATATGTCATGTTCTTATAAAATTGTTCCTTCAAGAATGTACCATAGCTAAAAGGGCTAAAACCATTGAGATCTTCCTAAAATAAGAATATTTCTATTTAAACTCTAAAGTTGATGTTAATAAATATAAACTACTTGTTTTTAATATTAAATTCCATATTCTAAATCAAGTACATCCATGCTTTCTCTTATCACAAGGGGAGCTACACAAAGACAGCATAAAGAGGCTGCCAGCAAAAAAACTAAATTGAGTTCACCCATACAATTCCACCCAAAACATAATTTCCTACTTTTGTAGCTGATCTGAACAACATATGATGTTTGCCTCAGAAAGATTTCCTTCTCTTAACCTCTGTCCATTCGGCCTTATAATGAGAAGAAGTCAAAGTATTTTGGACGGCTTCAGCTGAGGGATACTCTCCCCCCACAAGTCCTAAATATGCTTGGCCGAACAGAACATGTCCATGGAATTTTGCCCAACAAGCATTGGCAAGACCGGAGATGCTGCAAAATTATCTAAAGCCGTGGAGGCTTCACTTCCTTTGGAGCGTTGCCTAGAAACCATGGTATCTTTTCATAGTCAATGGGTTGCCTCTTGTATCTGTTTCCCACCTTCAGCAATATCTCTGCAGGAAGGCCATTAAGAAGATCCATTTCAACACAGATTCGAGCGCATGTAGAATTCTGATGGTCTCTAGTCTCCTCGGAGGTGCGATGATACCTTCCTAGGCTATTTCCAATGGCCCTCAAGCAATCTAATTCCCAAAATTGTATGGGAAGATATCGCAGCCTAACCCAGAGAAAAGCGTTTGCAAAGATTTCTGTTCGTGGATCAAATTCAGGGAACCAAGGTTTCATACACACAAAATCTTCTTGAAAGAACCAAGGGCTGCATTCCAAAATCAACTCCTTGTCTCTCTGAGAATCAAATTCTAAAATAAAAAATCCGTTTCCGCAGAGGTAAATGCTTATTTCCCCTCTCATGTACTCTTTCCACTTCTCCGAAACCCATGCACGCAGGTCGCATAGATTCGGCCATCTCTTTGTAAAACGGCAAATCAGAGCATGATTCACCAGAAAAGCCTCCCGATTCAACGCCAAATCATCCAAGCAGACTTCAGGGGTTGTTGTAGAAGGGTGGATTAGAAAGTGGGAGCTCTGTTTGCCGCCAAAATTAGGGTTTCCAGATCCGGACAGTTTAGGGTTAGGGCGAACTATAGCCGAGGCTCCCAGCCCATCGACAGCACCATCAATGGTAAGAGCTGCCGAATGTGGAGAGCCCTTCCTTCCACCAATTTCTGAACCTCCGCCACACTTCACAGCTTTTTTGAAACTGCCAGTCGGACGCATACCATAGTTGAAGGCAGAATCAGGTTTCTCCGAGGGCAAAAAGCCTTCATCCACATCCTTTGCAGCCCTTAGACCGGGCCATTCACGCGCATTCACCGAGCGATCTGGGCGACACGACCGGCGTTCAGTGGCTTGTCGAGGCTGAGAAGAGGAGGCATTGCAGGGAGCCTTCCCTGCGCGCGGAGCGGAGCGAGCGACGGGAGCAGAACCGCGCGCGCGCGCCATTCACCAGAATTTACGAGGCTTACACCTGTAGATAAGGAGCCTTTCAGGGTTGACAGTTTTGAATTCTACATTGTGAGAACGGATCAAACCTTATGCCATATTTTAGGGTTGAACCCTCAGAACATACATGTAGCAACCTAAATTTATTTGCGATTTTTTATTATTATAAGCCGATAGGCTATATATTGTGTGAGATTTGAGCCGGATACCTTGTCTCACGCCGGCATACAATTAGCGGGTTGCTGTTAAAACTACTAGCTAGTTTTCAATTGCCATCACATACAATGAATAACTTGACTACCGGAATGCAGGCTGAAAAAATCTGTGGTGATTGATATTTTCTCCACTACCATACTCCATGTATTTATTTATCCACTCAGTAAAATATATTTTCTAATTTCGTTTCAATTCACATATGTCATTATTTTTTCCTCTAGTTGGTTAATGCATTTATCACTGTTTTTTACACTGCAGCCTCAACTCGTATCTACAATGTCTTTGCTAGAGATGAATCTACTCGATTAAATTGACTATTCTTCGATTTGTTATATAATAATCAAATATATGTTATACCTCCCTCCTCTCAAAACAAATAAAATATATATCTTATGATTTTTTTTAAAGCTATAAAAGTTTATTTATTTATTTATATTAGATACATATTATTTATTTTAACATATCATATTGTATTTTATATATAAGATATATGCTATTTATTTAATATAATTCAATAATAAATAATATATATTTATATAATAGGAGAATTTAAATTGAATGAATATCTAAACTATAATATATTGTTAATTTGATGTATGAAAGTGAAAAAAAAATGTGGCCGTTTCTGAGCTTTATTGACTAAGCTAGGGCGTTCGTGCCCTAGCTTAATCTTTGTGGTTTGCTTGTAGGTGTGTTGTGGGGGGAATTTTTCTGTGTTTTGGGTGAATCTTGGCTCTGTCTTCAATTCGTTTGTGTTTGTTTCCTTTTGTGCGTGGTGGGGGCGTTCAGTGTTTGCTGCCAGGGTGTGGGCTTGTGTTCACTTAGCAAAGAGGGGTGATCGGTGTGCCTTAGATCAGGGGCAAGCTCTGTTTGTTACGGCCCGTGTGGGGCTTGTATTGTTGGGTGAGGTGCATAGGGTTTGGACCGAGATGTCGTTTGTCTCCTCAGGCTATGTGTTGTCTCATCAGGGGTGGGGTTGTGCTATTTAAAGTTGATTCTTGTGTCTTTTGGTGGGCTGTAGGTGGTGTCGGAGAGTATTGCTAACCCTTGTGCTAGTAGTTATTCTTGTTCTCTCGTCTCAGGGGCTTTCATGCCCGTTTGAAGTCTTGATCTAAATCGTTGTCTCAAGGGGAATCATCTAGAGTTAGACCCATGATGGATTTTTGTTCTGCCTTTGGATCCAAGCCATCGTCGTAGGGTGCGAAGGTTTTTTATAATAATTTGTTTGCGCCGAATCAGGAGTTGAATGGTTCTGGGTCATCTGGGGGGCCCTAAGATCACAAAGATTAATGGATGTTTGGAAAGATGTCAAGAGAGGCTGAAACTGGTTATCCCATTGGAGATGTTGGTTGATGATATTGAGTACTATCCGAAGCATTCTTTTTATTGCAAGTTTATGGGTATGAGAGTCTCACTATAGTTCTTGGAATCTTGGGCTCAGAGGACCTGGCTACCGGAAGGAGAGATGGAGATTAGGCTTTTAGCGAACAATTACTTTATAGTTTCCTTTGAATGCATGAAGGATAGGAACAAGATTTTTGAGGGGGGGGGGGGGGGGATTTTTATAACCAAGTAGGCTTGTTCATGAAGTTGTGGCATGTTGGTTTCAATTTGATTGAAGAGCTCCCGACTAGGGTCCCAATTTGGGTTCGGCTACCATGGTTCCCGGTTGAATGCTGGCGTGAGGATGTATTGCATTTGGTAGCTTCATTGCTTGGCAAACCTGTCGGGTCTTCATAGCAAACGCAATTTAAAAAGGTAATGAATTTTGCCCGTATTTGTGTGGAAATTGATTTAAGCAAGCCATTTCCAGATTCTGTGGAAGTGAGTG
>VDFB02177144.1:100933-122044 GCA_007258455.2 Sequoia sempervirens | reverse complement strand
AATGCTTCTCAGGGAATGCATTTTGGATTTAAATCTTATTGATGTTCAGCCTAGTAATGGTCGCTTCACTTGGAATAATAGGAGGACTGGAGTAGATTGTGTCGTCGAGAGGCTGGATCGATTCCTGGTTTCCTATTTTTGGGTTGGAGACCTATGGTCTACCTCCTCTGAGATTTTGGATTGGAGGGGTTCGTATCACTGGCCTATCAAGCTTAGCATTATCTCTATTCGGGTGCCTCAAAATCCTTTCAAGTTCCAACTTATGTGGTTGCGGGATTCTTCTCTATATGACCAGATGTCTATGTGGTGGAGGATTGGTAAACCTGCTTTTGGTACAACAATGTATACTTTTGTCAAGATTCTTCAATTCGTCAAGTATCAACTTAAAAGGTGGAATAGGAGATATTTTGGTAATATTTTTCATGAAAAGGCAGTCGCTCAAGAAGAGATGAATAATATTACGCATTGGATTTGAGAGAATGGAGTTTTTGAAGATCTTCTAAAAGAGGAGGCAAGGACCCTAAAGATGGTGGAGGAATGTGGATTACGAGAGGAGATTTATTGGAAGCAAAAGGCTCGAGTTGATTGGCTTCAGGAAGGGGACAAAAACACTGCCTTTTTCTTTAATTCTGTGAAGGCTAGGAGGCATGGTAATTCCATTTTTGTTTTGGTTAATGACAAGGGGGGTCGTCTTGTCTCATTTCAAGAAATTGTTGATGAGGCTTCATAGTATTTTGAGGCCCTATTTAGAGAGGATCTGCAAGGGGGATCGGTTGAGGAGGAACAGGGGCTTTCTTTTATCCCTCAATTGGTATCCAGGGAGGCAAATGAGTATTTGATGAGAGAGATTTACCTAGAGGAGTTGGAGGAGATTGTGTTTTAGATGAAGAAAGGGAAAGCACCTAGTCCTGATGGTTTCCCAATAGATTTTTTCCAAGAATTTTGGGATATCATAAAGTTGGATCTTCTAGCGGTTGTTCAAGAGTCCCGAAGGAACAAGCAAATGTTGAGAGCTCTCAATGCTACTTTCATTGCCCTCATTCCCAAATGTGATGGGGCTGACAAGTTGAATCAGTTTCATCCTATTTCCCTTTGCAATGTCGTTTATAAAATTAATGGCTGAGCGGTTGAAGAAGTGGCTTAGTGTGTTGATTTCAGAGGAACAAAGTGGATTTGTTGTGGGGCGATAGATCTTGGATAGGGTTGTTATTGCTATTGAGACCGTTCACTCCATGGCCAGTTCACATGAGAAGGCTATGTTCATTAAGTTGGATATGGCGAAGGCTTATGACAAGGTTTGATGGTCTTTCTTGCAGAAAATTTGGGGTGCTTTTGGATTTAGTGAAGAGTAGATCCATTGGGTCATGAGTTGTGTTTCGTCTGTATCCTTTTCAGTGTTGATAAATGGTGATCATTTTGAGCTCTTTGGAGCTTCTAGGGGTTTACGTCAAGGGGACCCTCTTTCCCTGTATTTATTCCTGCTTCTTGCTGAAGGTCTTGGGTGGTTGTTGAAAAGAAATGTTGAGGTTGGTACCATTCAGGGTTGGCGGTGGGGTGGGGATTTGCCTCCGCAGTCTCACTTACAATTTGTTGATGATACGGCTTTGATGGGAATGGCTACTATCAGGGAGGCTACAACTTTGAGGAAGGTGTTGGATGTTTATTTGGTGGCTTCAAGGTAACTGATTAATGAGGATAAATCCTCCATCTTCTTCTTCAATACGTCAGGCCCCATTCAGTGAAGAATTGCTAATATTCTAAGATTTCAAATAGGGGCTCTCCCTTTTAATTATTTGGGTATTCCAATCTCTGTTGACTGTCTTCCCAAAAGTTCTTGGCAAAATTTTATTGATAAGTTTCATGCAAAATTCAATCATTGGACACACAGATGGTTGTCTTTTGTTGGGCGGGTGTAGCTTCTTAAATTAGTTGTGCAGGCTCTCCCTATTTATAGGTGCATGCTTCAGGTGGCTCCAATGGGATTTCTTAGGGAGTTGGATTCTCTTGAAAGTCAATTTTTATGGGCTAGCTACCTGTCATCCTCCAAGTGGAGCTTGGTCAAGTGGGAGGAGGTGTATAGTCCTAAAAATTTTGGTGGTTTGGGTCTTCGCTAGTCAACTTTGTTTGGAGTGGCTGTGGCTGCTAAGATTTTTTGGAGATGGTGCATGGAGCAGGACCAGTTGTGGGCCAAGATTCTATCTCATAAGTATCTTTCGGTAATCCCTCGTCATCATATTCCTAGGTACCCTCTTGAGGGGAAAGGATCAATGATTTGGAGCACGCTCCAGAAGGGTGAGAAGCTCATTAAGGATGGTCTATTTTGGATATGTAGAAGGGGTTCTGAAGCTCTTTTTTGGTCGAACTCTTGGGATGGCTTCCCTCCTCTTACTTCTCAGTTTCCTCGCTTGCTTCCTTTGAGTCAGAGATTTCTTGAGTCTGGTTGGTCTCGAGCAAGTGACTTTAAGTCCTTATCTTTTAATGGACAATTGGAGAAGGTTCATTGGAAAGATCCCACTAAGTGGCCAGTTATGGGGATGGAGGAAAGTAGTGTTGAACTTAATACAATTCTTTGCAATAGGCGTTGTAGCTCTCTTCAAGATGAGGATATTCTTGCTTGGATACACAATCCTAAGGGGATCTACTCTATTGCTTGTGGTTACCAGGTGCTATTGGACCAGAAGTTGGTTAGGGTGGAGGTTCCTTGGTGGAAGAGGGTTTGGAATAAGCTTTTGTGGCCAAAATGTAATTGCTTTTCCTAGACCTTGGCGTGGAATAGGTGCTTGACCTGGGATAATATTCATAAGCATGGTTTCCAAGGGTCTTTGGCTTGCGTTCTCTGTGGAAAATAGGAGGAGGATTCCTCGCATTTGTTTTTTCGATGCCCCTTTGTTGTGCAACTTTGGCATTGGTGGTGGGGGGTTTGGAAGCAACCTTGTGTTCATGTTTCCTCTTTGGTGGAGTTTTGTGATAGCTTGGGAAGACCTCCATCATCGACTCTCTTCTTGCAAGACGTGTGGTATGTTGGACCTACATTTCTTCTTTGGCAGATCTGGCTTGAACAAAATCATAGGATTTTTCGTGGTGTAAATTTGGAGGGGCAGCAAGTGTGGCTACGCATGTTAGGTATGATCCAGGAGTCGGTTGTGGCCATGAGTGAAGTGGTGTTCCCCTGGAGAAAGGGGATACCGAGTTGGTGGATAGTCTAGGATTGCAGGGGATTCATTTTTCTTCTTTTGTTGTTTCTAGAAGAGGCGGGCTTGGGAACAGGGGAGTACAGAGGATGGGTAGATGGGTACCCCCACCGACTGGTGTTTTGAAAATCAATACTGATGGGTCTTCTAGAGGTAATCCTGGGCTCGCTAGGATTGGTGGGGTGGGAAGGGATTCTGGGGGTTCGATGATTTTTATCTTCTCTATCCATGAGGGGGAGGAGACAGTTAACCTTATGGAGGGTTTGGCGATTCTTTATGCCTTGGCACGGACCCTAGCTTTAGGTTGGCAAAAGGTTATTTGTGAAGTTGATTCACAGATCTTGATTAATTTATTGAATGAGAGGATGACGTCTAATATTAATTGGAAATTAGCCTTCGTTTTCCAACAAATTCTTCAGGTTAGTTCTAAGATGGAGGTGGTGTCTTTTGTTCATATCTTGAGGGAATGGAATCAGGTTGCTAACTGCTTGGCTAAATGGGCTTCTGAGCAAGGTGATGGCTGGAAGATCGAGGATTGGAGGCATGTTTCCTCCGAGTTACGACAGGATTTAGATCGAGTTCTTGAGGAGGATAGAAGGATATTTGAAGATAATTAAGTTTGTTCTTGAGTTTTGGTGTTGTTTCCTTTGGCTTCTGGAATTGGTCCCTCTGTCTTGATTGTATTGTTCTTTTCTGATATTCAATAAAGTTTTTACCTCCTTTTTATTAAAAAAAAATCTAAACTATAATATATAATAATATATATTTTTTAATTAATTATTTAAATTATACTTTTATTTAATAATTTGTAATATCAAATATATATATATAATAATAATAATAATAATATTTTAAAAAATTAATTTACATTATATAAAATATTAAAAATAATTTATATTGTATCTTAGTTTTAACATTTAGCTAAGAATTAAAACTAAGACAAGTAAATAAAATAAGTAAAAATAGTTCTTTAAAAAACTATAAAATAATAAAAATAAAATAACTTTTAAATAAATAAAAATATTCTTTAAATAAAATAAAATAATCTAAAAGATTAAAATTTATGTATTATATATAATAAATAAAATAATTAAAATATTTTTACGTTCTATATTAATTTTTCTTTATTTCTTATATACAAAATAAAATCTAAAATATTATTAAAAAATAATTATTTAAAAAAAAAAACTATTATTAAAAAATTAACATTAACTAAATCTTTAATTATTAATCTATCAAATTAAATATAAAAACATTAATGTTAAAAATGAAATTTAAAGAAAAATAAAAAAACATAAGGTAGAAAACAAGAGAGTAAACAGAATAGGAATGCCTCATCCATGCTACAGCCGAAGTTCTTAATTTTAATGTAAAATATTAAATTTTTTTTTAAAATTTCATATTTTGATAGTTGATACATTCAACATATATCTAATATATTTCTAATTTAAAAAATATTAAAATAAAAATATATTTTTTATTTTTTTTAAATATATTATACATACAAAATTACATAATCAATAATTCATGTTCCTCAAATTGCATTCATTGTATTTTGGATAATAGATATTAGTCAATATATTTAGTTATGTTAATATTCTTGAAAATCTAATATTTAGTTTTAATTTAAAAACTTACTAACATCATTAAAAGGTAAGTTATTAATTATAAAAATTTAACATTAGAATTATTTAACATTTTAAATATAAAATTTAAATATTATATTATAATATTTTATACTTTATTTATTTAGTATTTTGGATAATAGAAACAATCTTGATTGATTTGATTGGTCATCCTATTTCTAATTTTGAGAATAAATTGTAATTACCATGTGAAACAAATAAGAAGTTATAGAGGTACCTTGTTAGGATGGTATTAGTTAAAACCATTTGTTAATATTAAAACTGTTGAGAGAAATTTTAATCACTTGTAAATGAAATTATAATCCTTAGAAAAATGTATTTAAAAGTTCTAGATGGAGATTGTGACTTGATCGTTCACTCTTTCAAAATAAAAAGCATTGTTCTATTCCAAATTTTGCGTTTTAATTCTTTTATAGGATATGGTGGATTTGATTTGATTTATTTATTTTTAAATGATTAGGTACATCTATTTTTTAGTTAAATTCCTTTAGTTGTTTCAAATAGTGAGGATTTATTTTATATTATCATGGATGGAGATCCTTCTAAATAGATTTTACCTAAATATGTATGTTATTCAATTTTATTTCACAATTATTTTATTATAATTTATTTAGATTTATTTATTTTTCTTGTTCAAAATATGTTAGTTATTTAATCTGATTTCATAATTATTTTATTTTCATTTATTTAAAATTATTTAATTAATTTTTCATTTTATAATATGTTAGTTAATTTTTAGTTCAATTTTTATAGTTATAATATGTTTCTTTTTAATGTAATTAAGAAAATTAAATGTAAATGATAGGAAATATTTGATTTTTTATTTTCAAAAAGGTTATGAATGTTGATTTTTTGTTCAACTAATTTGTTATAATGTGACAAAAATGATGTTTTTAGAAATTAAATGTAAATAATAGGATATATTTGATTTTTTGTTATAATGTGACAAAAAGGATGTTTTTTAGAAAATTAAATGTAAATAATAGGATATATTTGATTTTGTTATTTTATTTATAAAAGGTCATGTCATGGTTCTTTAATTGTATTACAAAAAATGAATCTACCATCTACTTTCATTTTTTCCTATAGTTCCTTTTACCACATACTTTCATTTCTTTCTATACTTTTTACTTTCCAAATAAAATCATCAATGTAATTATGATGTAAGTTCTAACTTTTTTGTTGTCTATGTAGGAACAAATAAATGAACAACACAAACTTCTTAGTGCAAGTTCTTTTAATAAAAGTGCATTGAATCATTGATTACAAAAGCTTCATAATTGCAATTGTTATGTATCTTTCTATCTATTTGCTCTACCAAAAATTGCAGTTCATAAAAAACCTTTCATCAACTGTTACAAATAAAATATCTTGTTTATGTATTACAAAATCCTATTACAAACTTATTAGCCGATAAGCTATATATTGTGTGAGATTTGAGTCGGATACCTATCTCATGTCAGCATACAATTAGTGGGTTGTTGTCAAAACTACTTGTTTTCAATTACCGTCAGATACAATGAAATATCTGAATCATATCTGATTTAATTGATGTCCTCGCCACATGCATGAAAAAACAACGACCTAGGCAATGTACTGATTCATCAAGGAATCGATTTGATCCCCACCTCTTTATTCATTTACCTTCCCCTAGTTGTTTCTTATACATGTACAAGATGAAGCGGGTGAATCACTCTAAATCAAGGGCACCTGAAAAGAAGTAGCATTTGGAGGCATCAATCCTCATATTTCATTCTTGATTCTATGTTGACTGAGAGAAGAAGTGGTGTAGCGTACTACCTTTGGAACGACAAGCTAGTAAAGAAATGATACCCAGAGCAAGGGATTGAATGCACTCACAAACAATGTTTTCATTTAATAGGTTGAAAATTTTTTGCCTCGAGCTAAAGAATCAACTAGCTCTAAAACCTCGATATTTTTAGATTGACTTTTCACTTGTTGTAAATAGATTGAATCAGTAGCTATAGGGAGACTAATTTTGGATCATCTCAGAAATTTCTACTTTACATAGGGTTTGTAATATTTTTCCAATGTTCCATGGGGTTTTGGGGATGGGGACGAAGGGACGGCAGGGGACGCATTTCGGGGACACGAGGATGGGGGTCTAAGTTTGGGGGTGATGGGGGGACGACGACTAGGGGCAGCAGGGTGTTGAAATACATATAGTACTTGAAAAAATAGTTATAAAAAGATGTATAAGTATAAGAATTATAGATCTTGGAGACAACTAGGAGTCCCCTAGATATCTTGGGGACACCCCAGCATCCTCAAAGTCCTAGTGGCATCTTGGAGACATCAACACTAGTGGTGAGATGGTGGCATTGGTGATGGGCTATTGGGTGGACATCCCCACCAAGTCCCCAAGTCTTCGAGACGTCCCCGTTTAGGAAACGCGGGGTTTTTTGGGGGGGATGCATCTCCGTGGAACACTATATTTTTCCTACAAACTCTATCCATTTTTTTTATCAAGCTTGTCGAAAGCACACCACAAATTGTGTAAAATCTTGAGGTGAGTCACTTGCCATAGTTTCAGTGTGTCTTTCTTAGGATCTCTATATAGATGGATCATTTTTTGTGTGTTTTATCTCATTCTAAAATAATCATGCTTTTATCTGTTAAATGAAGGCACTAGTACAATGGTTGTCTTTTTTCAGTTGGGCTTGAAAGTAGTCATGGAGTTGGGTGCTTTTGTGATGGTTGACCCACAAAAAATCATTTTTCATATTAGAATATTTTGGGCTTATCATTACTTTGCTGGGTTACTCTGGCAAGTGACTATCTCATCTTCCCTATAAAACACCATCATAGTATGGTGTAACTTTTTTTTGTTCTTGTTATGCAGTTGTTATCATGTTATTTAGATATTTAGTCATGTTTCACTCTTTGCTTGTTGGTTTAAATGTGTTTTCTTCTTTTTCCTTAAATTTAAGTGACACTTTATATGCTTATTTTTCTTTACTTAGGGATCTTATTTCTATTTAATAGTTTAATTTTTTTTAGAGAGATGGAATAGTGAAAACAAATGAACAATCCTCAAAATTCTATTTATTCCTTAGTTATCCAAAATTTATTGTTATATAGTAGGTGTTATATATAGCCTGAATTTTGGTGCAATTTTTTTGTTTTCCTTGATGTCGATTTCCAAAATCTACAAAACTACTACAAATTTTGACACTAGATCCTCAAGCAAAGCCTACAAAATGTATCAGAAGCCACCAAATAGGTCTACTTCGATTTGAAAGTTAAAGATGGGTCAAAGTGTTGTTCTATGAACCATGTAATCATATGGATTTCCTCTTTTTTAATGTTAAGAGTGTTTTCCTTAGTATCTTGATGCCAACACCACTAATGAAGTAGTTGGAATTGGACCTTCCACTAGTAGGACTAACACTCGTGTTCTACAAGACCCGTTGATTGATACAACCATGTTCTATGTTCCAAATGTGTACCCTCACTAGGATTATTATTATGGAGGTAAATCTCTTTCATTTGGTGTGCTATTGTTAATTGAGCTTTAGGTCAAGCACTATAAACCAAGAGATATTCGGTTGTTTTAAAAATTTAATTTGTTTCCATTAGATTATGATGGTCCTCTTGGTGAATGGGAGGAGTATAGATATGTAAATGTTGATGGAGTGGAGATCATTGCCACTATAAGCTACTCCTTAGAAAATGAAATACAATTCTTATTAACAAAATGAAGTTTTTTTGTGATTAAAATTTCATGGAAGTCCTTTAAAATATTTTATTGCAGGGTGGACTTTTCCACCTGTTGGAAAGGAGAAACTAAAAGAAGAAGAAGAAGAGCATCCATTGGGCAACAAGAAGATGAAATACCAATTTTGAAACCAAACTAAGCACACAAGCATGCTATTCTAAAAGATTGAGAGCTAAATTGTAAGACACTGCATTTATTAACAAGTTGATTGATAACAAAAACTAATGAGATAAAACACTTTTATAACAAGAAACTAAATTATATCGATGACCATTAAACAACTCTCTACCACAACATTGCCATGATTTATCTTACTAAACATTATGTTGCCATTCTAAAATTGAATTTGATATGCACATCACTTGCAAACTCCCATCCCCTATCCTTTTCACCCACAAATTGAAGATTTTGAAAGAAAATATCTTGCATGCTACAACACTAGATCTTTGGACCATTGCCTTGACATGCTTATAAAAGAAACCCTCTCAATAAGCAGCAGTACATTGTGTTGCTAAAAATAAAATTATTGCAAAAGAAAAACTATTCTATGTTGCTACTATAATTTATTTTTCAAAATTGAACTTTATAGGAATATTTCCTTCATTTCAATATATGAAAATAATTTTCTATCAGCGTATTGCACCTCTACTAGTGCAAGTTCTAGTCTACACAATTTCATCATTTAAAGGACATTCTTTTCTTAAAATTTTAGCTCACCCTTAAAAATAACCTAGAATTTTCTTCTCAAAATTTGAGGCCACTAAGTACTTCTTACATGTTCAAGAACAATAGGAAATCAAGCTAAGGTTCTAAAAATTTATGTATGTAAGAAATAAAAAGTCAACTTTACACACATCTTATGGTATGTGGGTTAGAAAATCTTGATACTTAGTGATTCTATTGTGGTTTCTTTGCTTATAATTTCTTCAATCCTAAAAATGGTTGGTGGCCTCCAAGAATTCATTTAGTGCTTGAAACAATGGGATGGAAATATATGTAGAATGAGGATGGATTGAAGAACCAACCAATGAAGTTGTTTATCAATACTATCTTGGATTGCAACCTTGTTGGAATGCTTTGGGTTTCTAATGCGAGGGATTTGATTGAATTTGAGGGGTTATTGTTTCTTGTGAGTTGTCATAAGAAGATTGAAATGGGTAGATTGGTAAAGTGAAGGATGAAACTTGGAAAACCCTGTTAGGATAAGATGGAATTTACCTTACAATCCTAAGTCATTTTCATGTATCTTCACGTTCCTTGGAAGGTGCACTTGGATGCCTAAGGACATGTTGGACAAATGTTTTATAATTATCTATTTATTACATGTAATTATACTCATATGGGATGGGCACAGTCAGTAGTGACGAGGATAAGAAATGCAAAATATTCTTTGTAGGCATCCACTTTGGTAGTGGGGCCACATGGACTTGCATGTTGGTTCATGTTATTTGCATGTTGTCCATAATGGGGTGTCAAGTAGTGCATGTTAACCATCAGAGCCGTTAGGATTAATGGAGCACTCGAAGTTGACCAATTTTGATTGACTATGGGTTGGGTGCCCATGTGAAGGCTATGTGATTATTTTTTATTTTTTATTATGTTTATAAGTGGACCACTAAAGGGTGTGTATGGTTTTGGAGGTGGTATTTTCCTCTTGTTTTGAGATACCACAATGGATAGTAGTATTGTATCATTATTTGTAGGTAATGAAGTGCTATCAAATTGAAGACATAGGAGTGATGGAAGTGTATGTATTTTAATCTCATACATTTGAAGATAATACATGCTTGACATCTCTTCTTGGTGGGATTTTTTCCCGCAAGGGTTTCTCTATATAAATGTTGTGTTGTGAGATGATCTTCTTATGTTGCAATTTTTTGTGTCATTCTTGTCGTTGATTTCTTATGGTGAAATAATCTTCACTTCTTTAATGTTTTACACTCATCTAAGTTAGTTTTATAAAACGTGTTAAGTGGCTAACTTAAGTTTGACAACGAAAATGAATATCTCTATAGTAGATTTCTAATTTGTTTCTTTTTGTCTTGGCAACTTGTTGGTGAATCATACGAAGCTGGAAAAGCATTGGGATCAATCAAAAAAACAATTTGGAAAGAAAATAATCAAGTGCACACATTCTATTTTTAATCTCTTGATCTTATTTGTCACACATTTCAGTTTGGAGAATAAAATTAATCTTGTTTGATCACATCATTGAAATTGGCTTAAAATGAATTTTGTCTTCAATCACACTTCAAAAATTGGGTTTAAAAAAAATCATTGTCTTCCTACACATTTTGATTTGGGATCTAAAAAGAATGAATGCTTCACTGTTTTCTTCCACATATTTCATTTCTAAGGTAAATTAACAATTGTGAGTGTGAATCAAGTGTGTGTGTGATCACAAACACCTCACTTGGTTTGCTTTTTTCAAAACCCTTCATAGGAGGCTTGCTAGGGGATTTCATCACCCCTGGGGATGACCTCAATCAAAATGTGAATCAAAAGACATGCTTGTTTGAGAGTTAAAATTTTTGTCACTCTTGGCTAAGCCCCAAAGAACTTTATACCTTTGGGAAGTGAAGGTGAAGGGTGGGTTACCCCTTTCTCCTGGCTGTGTGGCAGGATTTTTCTTTCAAATCATCCTTAGTCAACCTTGTGCAAACTAGCTTGAGACCTAATTGGCCATACCCCACTTGACTAGTTCTAGGACTTGTTGATGTGTCTTCTTCAAGTGTGTGCTTAACAATTACATTCATAATTTCAAATTGAAACTTTCTTATGTGTCTTGCATGTGTGATTCATGTGTGTGCATGTGTGATCATTCATTTAAATATTGCCAAATCAAGCTAAACACCAAACACATAGAGACAAGTCACTCTACACATTCTTCCAACACATTCATATCCAACCACTTTCATCCTAATCACTCTTCTTAGCCACATCCTATCTGTTTCATCCTAATCAATCCAAGTCATCCAATCTAATCATTCCACATCATCACCATCACATACAATTTCCTAGTCACCACTTGTCAAAATGGTCATAATCATAAACAAGCCCAATCCTAATCATAAGCCAAAAGTCATAATCCAAGGGGGCTATCCCTCTAGTCCAAATCATGAGACAACACCTAAACCCAAGATCATAATTCAAGGAGTCCCTTTCTATAGTTCAAATCATGAAAGAATACCAGAACATAGAATCAGACTTCGAGGGGCTTCTCCTACCACCTCTAATGATGACATGATCGATGTTACATACTTTGAGGAACAAATCGATATGCAAGAGCTTATACACGTGTGACACCATGCCCACATTCGAAAACAAAGACCTAGCATCTCAATTTCAAAACCTCCTTCAAACACTTCACCAAATACCCCAACCCCTAGACCACCAAACCATACAAAGCCTTCAAACCCTCTTCCAAAATTTTCAACAAATTAAATCACCTCAAATCCAACACCTCCTAGCTCAAGCCAATCAATTCATGGCCACTTGTCAAATTCAACAACCACAACATCATCCCCTATCCATTCATTATCAACCAAGGCCACCTCAACCTTATGTTCCATCTCCTTCCACCTCATATCAATCTAATCCATCCACTTCTTCATATATCAATGTCACATCAACCTATCAAGCCACATCACAACAAACACATGTGAACTTAAGTTCTACCTTGCAACAAGGCCAAACTTCCTCAAGTTCTAATGCCACTTTTGACAAGGGGAACACCAATCTAGTTCATGCACCCTATAACTTTATCGTACCATCATCCAATCAAAACCAAAACCCTAAGCCAACACCTTCCACCCATACACCTACAAAGGATGTGACCCAAGGGCTACTAGCAAGGAATCAAACATTGCCATGTCATCCAACTCATATTCTTGAACATACAAAAACGTCATCAAACATCATGCCAACTCCTTCAAGCCAACCATGTCATCCACAACCCCTTGAGCCAATTCGAGAGTCTCCCCTCGTAAGTCCAAGTCACCCTCTATCATGCTCCTATGTTGTTGACCATCAAGAACATTTCAAGTCTCTCCATGAGAAATCCCCTTCCACCTCCATTCAAATAAGTCATGAGGTATGTCAAGAGAAAAATCCTAAACATGAGGAAACATTACCCCCTCATCCACATAAAGATCAACACCCTCCTAATGATTATGTTCATAATACAACTAATACTATTCTTGATCAATCTTCCATCTTTGATCAAGACCCATTTTATGATCAAGAAGACCATGATGATCCTCTTAGCCAACTTTATGCATTCCATGGTCAAGAGCTTTCCACCTCACCCATCCATGATGCACAAACATCCACTTCCCTTGATGAGACATATGCCTCCCAAGCCAGCATAGAAGATCAAACAAATACATTGGATCTAAGTGAACACAATGCTAATCAAGATCCTAATGATCCTCCAACACCCACTATCTACCCCATTGCAATTCCTTCATCATATCCTATGGGTCTTTCCACCCTCATTCATGAATGTTCCTCCTTAGAACAACAACAACCATTATCTTCTCCATCCAATAAGGAACTCATGTCTAGTGTTTCACCTACACCTAGTCCCATTATCCATTGCGCACTCCAAAACATGAACCACAAAGGTAAAGGTCTAGACCTTCATGACCAAGGTATTTTGGAGACTATACATGTCAAAGTCTCTCCACGCTCTTATGGCCTTGGACCTACACCCCAAGGACAACAACCTAAAGATGTTGGTATTTCCCCCATGCCTCCTAAGTCCAGTTTCCATCATAAAGCCTATCATATCCCTAAAACATATGTTGCCATTCCACCTCCATCATCCAACAAATGTCAAAAGCATGTGACCATACACCTTCCACCATCAACTTTGCCACCATTACTTCCAACTCCTAATATCCCTCCATCTAATCTGCCACCATTACTCCCAACACCTAATATCCCCATTATCCAATCCCCTTATCCCTCCATCCATAAATACCCTAACATCCTAATCATGACCAACAAATGCACACATTGTATAAACATGAAGCTTCCACCCATTCCACCATACCCATGGGATTCAAAAGCAATAATTTCAATGCCTCTACCTATAAAGTAAAAAACCCTAATGGTTCTTGTGCCTTAGGACATCAATACAAAAAGTCAAAGCAAAATGCATATGAAAAGCTCTATAAGCCCATACCTCCAAAAGAAAATTCTAAAAACAAAATGGTTTGGGTACCGAAGCAAAAAGAAATCAAGTTAAATGAGGCATCTACATCACAAAAATCCCAACCATCCACTTCCACCCTACATTCTCATTCCATTCAAAAGTCTCAAATTTCTAAAACCCACAAGCCAAACAAAAATCATAAAAATACTAAGTCTATGTGGGTACCTAAAACACTTCATCCACCACCTCCTAAGCAAACATCTCCACTTCTTCCTACACCCCATCCACATCAAAAGCTTCAACGTTTATCACAATGTGTGCAACCATTGGTCATGATTCCCTTTCATTTCACAACAATTCCACATACCTCCATCTCCCCATCCTTCACACATTATCCTACATATCTTCCTGACCATCTTCCTATGGTCCATGCTTTAGCATAAACCTTTCATCCATCCTTTTGCACAAGTCATATTCAATCCACATCATCATCCACTATTCCCCATCCATTCTTACATAAGACTTTCATAATCTGCCATCTACCTAATCCATCCCTTTCATGTCATCTCTTACCAACATCTATGAGCACTTGACATGGTCCATGCAATGACATCCATCTAGTGGTACTATCACCTTTCACGGAACTAGACACTTGAGTCCCTCCTATCCATATTCCCCTTCTCCTATCCAAAAAGTCAAATATTCAAAAAAATAAAATAAAGAGAAATCCCTTCGTCCAACGGTGAAAACCTGGTAAACAGGCACCCTGGATAAGTACCATGATGAAAACCTAGCAAATAGGCGTCATGTATAGGTTGATCTTCTATGTCACTTATACTTGGGGGCACAATGTCTTATCTATCCCACCTATCATTCATGTCTTATCATTTCCATCCTACCTACCATATTTAGCCATCATACATACCTATCATATTGAGTCCACCTACATAATTTGCATCATAATCCATTATTGTCCTCCATCATCCACATCATCATCTGCATTTCCCCATCCATTTTTGTATAAACCTTTCATAATCCATCATCTACCTACTCCATCTCACACTCATGCAATTCCTTACCAACATCGATGAGCATAATGACATGTGACATGGTCCATGCAATGACATCCATATGTAGTGGGACTACCAACTTTCATGCAACTAGACACTTGAGTCCCTCTTGTCCATATTCCACTTCTCCTATCCAAAAAGTCAAAAAAAGAAAAAAAGAAAAAAAAGTAAAGAGAAATCCCTTCGTCCAACAGTGAAAACCTAGTAAACAGGTGCCCTGGATAAGTACCATGATGAAAACCTAGCAAATAGGCATCATGTGTAGGTTTATCTTCTATGTCACCTACACTTGGGGGCCCAATGTCTTATCTGTCCAACCTATCATTTTCATATCATATCATTTACATCCTACCTACCATCTTTATCCATCATATTGAGTCTATTCATACATACCTATCATATCGAGTCCATTCATCCACCCTTCTTCTTTTGATCTTGATGAAGATATAGGGGAAAAATATTGAAACATGTTTTTTGGGTATCTCTTGATATACCTCATCCTTCCAAACAAACCAATCATGTCATTATCCTGTTGTCATACATTTTGTCTAAGAAAATCCTAAGTCTTGTACCTAGAATGGGGCATGTTATTCCTATGTGCCATAGTCTTTCGAGATCACATCCTTGCTCTCTTATGATGCATACATCCATACCATCCATCCATATATCATGAGCCTTTTTCCTATCACCCACCCCTTCATCCATCAATCCAATTCACCCACCCTTGCACCTAGACTTGGCTTTCCCCTTGTCATTGGTATCTAGCACAAAGGCTACTCAAATTTTCATCCTTTGATACGTCAAAACATTCCAAAAGTCCAAAAAAATTCAAAAGTCCAAAAAAATCAAAACATTTCATAAATCCAAAAAAATCAAAACATTTCAAAAAAAAAAACATCAAAACATTTCAAAATCCGAATGAAACCAAAAAATCAAAACATTTCAAAAGTCCAAAAAATCAAAACATCTCAAAATCCAAAAAAATAAAACATTTCAAAAGTCCAAAAAAAAATCAAAACATTTCAAAAATCCAAAAAAAATAAAATCAAATATCCAACATCAAATCCAAGCAATAAAATCAATCCATCCAATTAATTCTTCCAATGTCATCTAATCAACCAATCATACAACCATTCAACCAAATCAATCATCTTAATCAAAACCATTTCATCTAATCAAATCAATTGAACCAATAATCCAAATGCAATTCAATCCTTAATCCATACCAATCATGTCAATTAATCTTGTCAAATTATCCAATCACATCCTTTGGTCTTGATCCTAATCTTGTCGTAAACCAAATCAAATTCAATCAATCAATTATCAGTCATCCTTGTGTTGCTCTAGGGACATGTCGCTCCCCACAATGACAACACTATCATCATCATCAATCAATCAATCAATCACTGGTTTACAGATTGATAGGGGCAATTCCTTGTTCATTTTTGTATCATTTATGCATGCATGCTTGCTTGCTTGTGTGTGTTATTATTTTATCTTGCATTTGTTTCAAATCCATATCATTCTAGCTAATATTCATATCTTGTGTATGTTGGAGTAGCTTTTTTGCACTATCCTTTGCATCTAAGGTCATATCATACCTTTTGTGCATTAGGACTTTAATGCTCTAAGTCTACTTCCTCATACGTCTAGACAAGGTTGTATTTTGCTGGGGCACGAGACACATCGTCACCTTGATCCTTATATCTTGGTGCATAACATCTAGTACTATATCAAACATCATGGTTGCTCACCTTCATTGCAGCATAACGTATCTTTCACCTCCTTCATCCACTTCCTATCTTGCATCATTTGTCTTATTCCTCCCTTTATCATTTCATTTCGAGAGCCTACCTGTGTTTGTCCAACCCGCCTATCCTCTCGAGGGGGTGCATCATCATTCCATCATCCTATCTTTCTATCATTATCCATTCTCCTCTATCCATACCTTAACTTCTTTGAAATGATGTTACTCGACACAAATCTCATCATCTCGAACATCATCTCAAAGAGGGGCAAAATATATGCACCTAAAAATGGTCACATTATAATAAGTGTGGTAATTAATTAAATATAAATTATTTAATTAATCCTCTTAAGTCTTCTACATATAAATAAATTTAATTATTTATTTATATTGTTCATTTTATAATTCTTCTACCTTAATTAAATAAATAACTTTATTTAATTATTGACATTTCCCATATTCTTCTTAATTAAATTAAATAAATTTTCATAATTTATTTATATTTGATTATCATATTATTCTAAAGTTGAATATTTAAATTCAAATATGGAATATTCTCTGAACACCCCCTTCATCTCATAGTTAAATTAAATATTAAATAATTAATTTAATATCTTTTTCACTCCACAAATAATTAAATATTGTTTAAATATTTAATTAACTTCTAAATTTGTCTCTCACACATAATTAAATATTGCTTATTTAATTATGCAAACTTCTAATCTCATCTTCACATATAATTAAATAAATTTATTTAATTAATTATGAAATTCATTTCAACTCATTCTTCAAAACGGCAACCTTCCTTCAGATCTGAATGAGAAAAATTGAAGAAGAGGAAACCTTCTACTTCTCTCACTCGACTTTCAAAAATCTCTTACCGTTCATCTTACCAGATTGAATCTCAACCGTTGATCTTTTCCAACTAAGCTTTTTCCATCTAAAATCTATAAATTAAACCTTTCACAAGCCATTTCGATTGGATCTTCAAGCATCCTTATGCTGTCAAAATCATTCTTCTGTTTTAGATCGAATCTTCTTCTAGCATTTTCACTCTGTCAAAATAATTCTTCAATCGCCATCTATCATCTTCATCAAGTTGTTATGTTGCAAAATTGAGCAACCAACATTCCTCTATTATCACCCTTCGAAATCTTGCATCCTTGTGCAGGTGGAGAAGAGCAATGGAGATAAATTGAGTTGGCGCGGAGATCGGTTTGCATTTGTGCTTATTATTGTGATTTCCTTGTTATTTCATACTGTATTGTGCTTGATAGGGTTTAGTCATTTTATTGTTTTTA
The DNA here is from genome assembly GCA_007258455.2 of Sequoia sempervirens. NCBI lineage: Eukaryota > Viridiplantae > Streptophyta > Pinopsida > Cupressales > Cupressaceae > Sequoia > Sequoia sempervirens. The sequence continues at coordinate 104,192 of VDFB02177144.1, read as the reverse complement.
ACTCTAAATCTATTAATTTTTCCCTATCTATAGACACTATTAAACACTAAAGCAAGTGACACTTTTATTGAAAGATAGAACTAAACATACAAGAAGAGAAATTGAACATGTAGAATGTGTTGGTGTGTTTTATTTTCCTTGCATTTAGTTAATTATTTTTATAGATACCTAAATAATGTCGCCTTCACCTAATCATCCTTTCATTCAATCATCACCTAGGATTCCTACCTAATAATTTAATTAAATAACTCCTAAGCTATTTAATTAAGTTTGGTTAGCATTATTCATCCATTTAATAAATTAATTATTCGTAGTTATCTATTTATATATTCACATTTATCTGGATATTTATATATTTAATTAATTATTTCTCCACATTATCCATTAATAAATTAATTTAATATTAATTTATACCTCATGTGCATTAATAATTCAATTAATTAAGTCCATCTCACCTTAACATAGTTGACCTAGTCTAATCAATTTACTCAAACTTACTCCCAATTTCACTCATCAATCAAATCCACTTCACTCATCCATGCAATTAGTTAACTATTCCATGTAAATAGTCAACTCCCTTTGATTCTCTCATGTACTTAGTTAACTCCTACATGCAGGTATTTTACTCGTCAATAAGATTTGTTAACTCTCCAGTCACACTGAGTTGAGAAATTATAATTATTTTAATTAAAAGTTAGATAAAATTTCAACTATTCTATGCTTGCCACATCTTTTTATTAGTCCTCCAAATCATGGATTAGATCTAAGATTCTAAATTGAATCCTAGCCCTTTATTAGATTCTCTTGATAATTTATAAATTAAACCCATTTCACATCATCAATCAAGCATTCAATTTCATATCAAAATTCTATTAGTTTGTCATCCAGGGAATGATAGCATTATGCTGACGAATTTAGCACCCACATCACAATGAGTAAAACTTTATATTTACCTCAATTTAAGGTTTGCATGTGAAATTTTGAGTGTTGAATTGGTTTGATTTTAATGAGCTATTCCATTTATTTCTTTTTACATGCATACATTTTGGTGAACCTAACATGAACTTACACTTCTAATGCTTGTATTTGTGAGATTTCATGAATTTAATCTTGTAGGTGAACACTCTTTTGAGGAGGTCTTGGGGATAATTTCTTGTAGGAGCCTCAAATCGTCAAATTGACATCAATGTTGCATTCAAGAGGTCTAAGAGATGAATTTTGACATATAACTTGATATAATTTTGTTATTGTCAAATATTTAAGGGTCCCTAAGGACCCTAGTACAACCTGGTTTACTATTCTAATGTATACGCATTTCTTTGGTTTTTCTTATAGACATATGTACACAAATTGTTGAAGTATAGAGAGATATACATATAAATTAGTACCATTTTTCATGTATATACAAAACATAGAGGTATACTCTCATCAACATATACTCAAGGGTTTCATATGAACATGTATGTACACACAAATCACGTGTATATACACAACATAAAATATCTAGTAGATATATATAATATGTATTATTTCATTGTAGGTATATATTTGTATGATCAAAGGTTATGTCTAATAGATAAACATTATATATATAGGTTTTTGTGTTTGTGTATATATTATGGTGTATATATCATGGGCTTTAAAAGTTGTGGCATTACCCATGGTAGTTTGCAATTATACCTATGGTAAAATCACATTAAACAAATGTTAGTTTTTAAAGTGATCTTAAAATAAAAACAATAATATAAATTTAATTTATTTTTATTTTTTCCTTCATAGTAGCCTTGGTCACACAGGTGACCAAGAGCTCCACTCCAAATAAGCCTTTGGTCACAAGTCTAGAAAATTTGCTAGTCACATGGGAGCCGAACAAAGCACCCCAACACCTTTCACCCAACCCCTAGTCATGTGGGTGACTAGGCACTAACACCTTGGGGGTTAAAGGACCCCTCCTCTTATTTGCACTCCATAACATACTAGTTTTACGAAAATGATCATAACTTGCACTCTACTAATTAATTAGATTTTAAACTTTTTACAAGCACTGGAAAGCTAGTTAGGATCTCTTCACTGTGTATCAAGCCATTTTTCTAGATTCAGCCTCAAGCATCAAGTAAAATTGTTTTAAATTCATTCTTTATCTACAGTATTTAAATACTCGTAACTTTTGCAAATGAACTCGTATTTCAACATGGGTGTTGAAAAAAACTCATAAAATTGCAAGGAATTCACTTGTGTATTATTTTTTTGATAATTTATTGTTGTTTTTATGATTTTGGGCTAATCAATTGAATGTATCATGTCTTGTTGGGAAAATAATAAATCTTAAAAATATTAATCCATGAATTTGTAGGATGTATTATTGAAGATATTTTAGACCATTTTATTTCTATTTTCTATGCTTTCTCTATTTTTTTTCTTACCATTGGATAATATGGTTAAAATTCACTCACATATTTTGATTTGGGTTTAAAATAAAAGAGTGTCTTTTATCTCCAAGGTACACTTATGTATGCTCTCCTCTCACTCTCTAGGGTGATCTCTTGAGGATCATAAATAATTGATATCTTATTTTATTTGTAGGAGGCCTCTTGGATCACATTTTTTAGTGGGTTATGTAAAGGGGGTGGGAGTGAAACATTTACCTTAAAAATGAGTCACCATCATGTATATAAAGCCTTGAGAACCTTGGTCTACTGAGACTCGTATGGTGAAGACACTAGGAGAGACCCTCCTAGTTTCATGCATGTAGATGAGCCCTTAGTTCATAGACTTGAGCCTCATAGTCTCTAGTGTATATCGAGGACTCCTTAGTAACCTTATTCATCTTAATTTAAGACCTTTTCAATTGTCATTTAGCATGGTGCAAGGGAAATGAATCACCCCATAAAGTTACTCACAAGTACCTCGATGTGTTGACATTTACATATGAACATTTGCCTTCTTATAATTAAAGTTATATTTCATGTATATAGTTTCAATATGTTTAAGAGTGATTTTTGTTCTCTAGGAATTGTAATTCAAATTCTAGTTTTTGGAAGATCTTACAATTTTTTAGATAGCCAAATTTTAGTAATCAACATGTCAAATTTCAGTAATCAAGAGGTCAAATTTTAGTAATCAACAAGTTGTATCATTTTTCTATCTCTCTATCTCACTCATTGTTTAACCCTTATTCTCTAGACCTCTCTCACACTCTCTCCTTCCCTCTATAATTCTATCTCACCTCTCTCTCTCCCTCCATCCCTCCCTCCTCTCC
>VDFB02177144.1:33645-98188 GCA_007258455.2 Sequoia sempervirens | reverse complement strand
AGGGAGTGATTGAGGGAGAGGTAGGTAGAGAGAGAGAGGCATGGATGGAGAGAGTGGGAGGTGAGAGAGAGAGGTGAGATTTAAAGAGAAATAGAGAGAGTAGTAGGAAGTGATGGACGGAGAGGTGGGTAGAGAGAGAGAGATGGAGGAAGAGGTAGAGAGAGAGGGAGAGAGGAGATAGAGATAATTCGAGAGGGAAGGAGAGATAGAGATAGAGAGAGTGGTAGGGTGTGATAGATGGAGAGGTAGGTAGTGATAGTGGTTGGGAGATAGAGAGTAGATAGGGAAGAAGAGAGGGAGGTGAGAGAGAGGTGATATAGAGAGAAATAAAGTGGAAAGGAGTGATGGAGGGAGAGGTAGGTAGAGAGAGGGAGAGGGGAGATAGAGAGTAGAGAGGGAAGGAGGGAGGGAGAGTCAGAGAGGGAGAGGTCTAGAGTGTAAGGGATACACAATGAGTGAGATAGAGAGAGATAAATAATACAATTTGTTGATTACTAAAATTTGACCTCTAATTACTGAAATTTGACTGTCTAAAACTTTGTAAGATCTTCCAAAAAAACTAGAATTTGCATTATAACTCCTAGAGATCTGAAACCACTCTCAAACATCCTGAAACTATGTACATGAAATATAACTTAAAGTATAAGAAGTAAATGTCCATATATAAATGTCAACTTATACTTAAATGTTTATTTCATGTATATAGTTTCCCTAAAAGATAACAAGAAGAAAGAGAAAAAAAGACAAGAAAAAAACTCAATGTAGACCAAAATGTGAGTGTGTTATAATGCGCTCGCATTTTATCAATGAGTTCAAATAACACAAGTGCATTATAACACACTCGCATTTTTTCTTGCTTCGGGAACCCCCAAACCTCTAGCTTGGATTTGCTTTGGATTTCCAACCCAAAGGCTTGCAGTGCCTTCCCAATGTCCAAAGAAATGTTTTTGCACATTCTACAAAATTTCATATAATCTCATTCATGCTAACCATTAGGTTTGCATGCATTTCAAGGTCGAGTAAATTGAACACCTATGAAATGTTAGGCTCTCTCTTAGCTATTTAACGATGTATTTTTTTCACATTTTGACAATGTTAAGGATTTCATCTTTAATTTCTTTTGTTTGTGTGTCTGATTTTTGTCAAAAACTAGTGTTTGGTATTTTTTAATTTATTTTTTAACCGTTCATTGAAATTTCAAATAAATTATATTTTTCAAAACTATACTCTATTCTACACATATTAAAAAAATGATTTTTGATTAGTTTTCAAAAATTATAGGGGTAGCACAACCAAAATTCTATTTTTCAAGATGTGTCCACTTTAAAAATTAGTAAAAAAAAAAATATTCATTAAAAAATTATCAAAAATTGAGCATAATGTTGGGTGAAAATTATGTAATCTCTTTACTGATTATAAAACTTTGATTTTCAGCCATAGTTATCTGAGCTAAAATCTCTTCTCTTAGAAAGGGGAGGCACTCTTCTTACTACTTCGGAATTGAAAGTAAACTATTCTAATATATACACTATACAAGTCATATGGGGGTGTGTCACATTCATGATTCTCTCTTTTTTCAGAGAATATGTTTACAATGTTCCACAATTTTATGTTTTTGGATGCAATAATACTCTAAATAAAATCTAAGTAATAATTCCAATACTTCTAACTTGTCAAAGAAAAGTCTAGAAGTACCAGTGTGATAAAAATACATAACCAAAAGGCTCAGGGAGGCACAAATTCGTTTTGTAGTCTTCAATGATGGATTTCACAATAACATAACCAACAACGTAAATGAAGCACAAAGTATTCAATATACCTTACAAATAGATCCATGAGCAGCATGAACAACTTCAAGTACAAAGCCTTAAAGCTAACTCGCCAGTATTATCAATAATCACATGATTCCAAGTAAAAGGAGCAGCACAAAGTCTACAAAAATTATCTTGAAAGCCTTTCAATCTCACCTCATAAATCACCACCAATTCAATCCAATAATAAGATAAACTAACGAGAATGAAATAAGAACATTCACATACGTTTAAATTGGCCCAACTCAAAGTTTGGTATGCAACTTATTCTTCTTTATTCACTTGAAAATGATTTCACAATTAGAACACAAAGTTTCAAAATTGCTTCACAATTGGGAAGCACTTCGTTGCATAAGATAAAGGTCCATAATACAATAGAACTCTCTCATATTTATAGATGGGAGAAGAGAGATAAACTAGGAAAAACCCTAACTAACTATTGAATTATTCAAATGCGATGTCCATGAATGTAGGAGAACATCTTCATTTTTACATGCAATTACATTTTGCAAAATGACATTGAAAAATGTCAAGATTTTTTACATAAAGCATAAAGAAAGTATAAAAATCTATCTCTGGAAACATAAGAAGTCTTTATGGTTCCTCGCTCTTGGCTTGGAAGTCTTCATATTTCTTCATAATCTCCTACATTGTTGTTTCATTTGGTCCAATGGTATAATCAATGATTGTGTGAACCTTTGTGATAGACTTCTTCACAGCAGAATGGATCTTCTTACACCTATCCAGACGTGTCTTGAGATTATCCAAGGTTAGCCATATGTCAACAAAGAAATCCATTGAATTCAATGAGAATGCTTCATCTTCCATCTATTTCTAGATAGCTTCATTGTAAATTTGGAAAATCTCGCTTGCCAGGAGAAAGGTATTATTCTCATCAAGAAGCTTCCCGGGAAGCTCTTCAATTTTATTCACCAAGATAACTTGATGTTCTTCAACACCTTCTTGTACTTGTTGAGTATCTTTGATGAGATTCTTGATGACAAGTATGTGGTTCTTGATAGAATCCTTAACCTCCACATACTTTTCTTTGTTGGGAATGACCCTAGCTCGTACCAACTTACTCAATTTTACCTCCTTTAACCACAACGATGATTCAAGATTCTATTCCATTTTATTTTGTTCAGTAGAAAGCATACCTACTATCTTATTTAGCTCTAGATCAATCTTAGAAATCTGAGTGATCTTTTCCAATGCAATAGTCATGTACTTCGAGCCATGTTCAATTATCCTATCAGCAAACTCAAACGATTTTACCTTTTGAATAATACTTTTCCACCTTTTGAACAACAGGCTCCTCAATATTTACCATGGCCATAGACTACACACTCTCTTATGTTCCTGTGATTTTACTCAATGTTGATGCATATTTTTCAACCCTTTCTTTCTACATATCCTTGGCTTTCTCCATCTTATCCAATCTATCTGCCAATTCATTAAGAGACACTTGGGCATCTTCTTTGACACTTTGATTAGTAACCTTCCCAAGTTGAATCCTTGTCATGCTGTAATCTTCCATGCTGACTTCACTCTTATCTTGTGGAGGTACAGCTGCAACATCCACATATTTATAGCCTGATTTATCCACATGTAATCTAGAGTGAATGTTTTCCTTTTTTTACCTTTGGATTTGGAAGTACTATCTCTTCAAGATCTAACTCATCAGGAGAAACTGTTTGCTTCTTTCATTTAGATACGTGTGAGACTAACCATGGAGGAAGAAATGAAGCTTTACCTCCTTGACCCACTGCTAATTCTTGTGTGGCATCCGCATTTGTAGAAACAATAGTTGTAGTCACAATTGGGTTAGTTTCAGTCATCACTGCTCTAGGAGTCTACAGATTTGATGTATCTGGCAATGAATTTCTCATAAATTGATCAAATTTGGCTTGTGATGTAATATCATAGGATGGTGAAGATAGGCTTGGAATTGATGAGGGAGAACCTGAGGAAACATCAATACTTTATAAAATTGATCCAATGGAAGGGGTGGGAATTGTTACTTTTAGTGTATGCAATCCAATTGTAGGTGGAGGTGAAGTGGGAAGAGGTTGTGGCGAAGAAATGGGAATAAGAGGTGTGTGAGGTGTGGTATAAATGATGGGTGATGATGTATGTGGGGGATCTTCGGCAATGTTCTCTTGTAGAGACAATTTCATTTCCTCATCATTCCTTTCTTCTTCCTCATTACCTTCCTCCTCTTCTCGATCTTCTCCTAACTATACACTCCAGATTGTTCACTTTCAGCTTCTTCTTCTTCTTCTTCAAGTTTCTCTTCTGATTCAGGCTCTGGTTCTTCTTCAACAACTTGTCCTTCCTCAGTGGTGTGCTCCTCTTTAATAGTTTATGTTGTACTCTTCCCACAGGTGAATTTAATTTTGGTACCTTTCTGTGAGGAAGAGGGGGAAACACTTGCTCTATGCTTGCTTTGGATCTCCTACTTCACCTCCTAATACTTCTCCTTTAGAGTCTATCCTAAAGGACTTCAACTAAAAACCATGCCTCTACAACCATTCACTTGTGTTGTGCAAAATAGGAGCAAGCATCTGTCAAATAAAAATGTTCTCTTTTTTGGACCGTTGGATTAGAGGCAAGGGTTTACTTGCAATATATTTTTCATCATATGTGTGAGCACCTCTCAAATCTGCATACCTATTAATCTTCATGACAAAGGTTAGTGCATACAAATCTGCTAAATACTCCTATGAAATAACATGTCAATGCTCAAAAAATGCAACAAATAACAAGGATTAAAAGACATCTAAAAGCACAATATGTACCTATTCCATATTGGATTGGTGTCAATTGTGAAAATGACCTTTTCCCAATCCTTGCTAGAACTCAAATGAATCAATGCCTTGAAGATGGAGTAAAGTGGACAAAATCAGCTCTCAATTGAAGAGAGTAACTTTGCATGAAATTGTAGATGATTTGGTGAAGAATAAGCCCTCTACTTATAGATTCTCAAGTTGAAAGAATGCTCATAAAAGAGCAATGTGGGATAAAGATTTGGCCAATGAGATGAAGCCACTTGTCACCTTGTGAGTGGCTGAGGAATGTGCAAGTTTTGGTCAATGTGCTAAAGAGGGGGAGATCCAAATTTGAATTTGAGAATTAAATGCTAAGTGGGGGACATGTAAGAAGGGAGTTATTGCCATGTTGGAAGGGACAAGTCAACCTTCTTTTAAATTCAAACTTGGAGAATATTCCCAAAAGATGCTTTGTTGAGGGAAAATGAGGAATTTATAAATGAATTAAAATGCTTTATTGGTGCAAGTGGGAAAAGCTAGAGGATGTGATGGGTGGTTAGATTAGATTAATTAGGATTAGCTTAGTTAAGATGATGTTAGATGCTTTGACCCACTTGGCTTAGATTTAGGGATTTAAATTAAATCAAAGGGAGTTGAAAGGTGATTTCATATTTAATTAAATAAAGGTTTGATTTATTTAATTAAAAGGATGATGATAGGCTTAAATTAAATAAAGTTAATTTATTCAATATAAATACTTAGTTTATTTAATTGACGAGCGAATATGATTAGTTGAATATGCATGATGTCAGTTTCATGTGTCTACATTTTGCCCCTCTTTGAAGCAATGTACTTGCTATGTTGGTTCAAAGAATAAACTTGTTGCGATCAAAATTCAAAAAATTTCTTATTTTTTCAAATGCCCCAGTAGAAAGTACACTAGTACATTGCCCCCTCGAGAGATCAAGTGAAAAGATTCAATTTGAGGGTCGATCTCGCAATAAAGAGGTTCAAAATGAATGGTTATGGTGATGATGCAAATGAGATGGTTTTCAAATGCTTAGAATAACCAATCTATATTATCCTAAACAACTTAAATGATGATATAATCCATGTGAGATGGATGATGTGATATGCTACGATTATGAGATTTATGTATGCTAATGATTTGTGGATGCAGGATGGATGCAAGATGGATGCATTGGTGATGTTATGTTAGTGCAGAGAGAAGAAAGAAGAAATGAGATGATGACAAGAGGATCCAACAAGACTTTATTAGAGATGATGGTGATTATAGATGATGATGATTTTCTTATCAAGGACTGGGATTTTAAAAGGGCTACTTACCTTATGTTTGATTACACATGTAGATACGATGCATCAAGGTATAAAAAACCAAAATGGCGTTGTACCTAGTGCGATGGAATTTGACTTGACAAATAGATAGGACTATTCTTGTTCACACTTGACATACGGAAACCTTGCTAGGACGTACCTAACAAAGAAAGTATTCACCAAGTTATATTACAAGAATGTCCAACAAGCACAATAGACATAAGGATAATGATCATTGCCTCGTTCCTATCTATCTAACTCCTTCATTCGGATATCATCGAGAGGTCCTTGGAATGAGTGCAATAAGATAAATCAAAGGAAAAAGATCAAGTACGCAAAAAAGCCAATGTTCTTCATACCTTCAGCCAGAGGGATGTGTTTTGATAGGATAAGAATCCAAAGTGATAACCAAAATGATTCCCATTGTCAAAATGATATATCCTAGGACATGCATTGTATAGGATGATGATTGGTTGATAAGTTGATTGATAGGTTGTTGATACTAGGTCGATTGACATGTTTGCAAATGATCAAGAGTTTGGTTTTGCATTTGAAGGTTTGAAGTTTGCTTTTATTTTGCATTTGGAGCTTGCTTTTGCTGATTGTTGCGGTTGTTTCTGTTTGTTTTGCCAAAAGATGAAGGTGACGATCAGTTTATTATGGATGATTGATTATTTCGAGTGAAAGTGAGATGAGACAGATGGATTTTTTCAAATATTTGGATTTTTTTACGTTTTTGGAATGTTTTGAGGTTGTTTTTGGCATTTTGTGTTTTTTGAATGTTTTTGGATTTTGATGTTTTTATGAATGTTTTTGGATTTTGTGTTTTTGATTTTTGGATTTTGTGTTTTTATGAATGTTTTTGGATTTTGTGTTTTTTGAATGTTTTTTGGATTTTTTTTTCTTGGGGGCCGATCAAAGATTAGCCTTGCCTACATTTAAGCTTAGAGACGACGTAGTTCGGATTTCTAAGTTTTTGAAAAAAAATTTCAATTTTTTGAGTGTTTTTGGATTTTTTGCATGATTTTGACGATTTGGATATGGATATGATATTAGTGCTCTATTTGGGAGTTTGTTGAAGATCAAGCTAAGGTTGATTGACCAAATCAATGGATTGATGATGATAACATTGTTGAGGATGCATAACAACACAAGGATAGTGTTACACAATACAAGGATTATGCTGGATATCCCAAGATGATGAGGGATTGATGATGATAACATTGTTGAGGATACACAACAATGCAAGGTTAATGTTAAGCAACACAAGGATTAGGATGTATATCCCAATATGATGAGGGTTTGATGATGATAACATTATTGAGGATACATAATAATGCAAGGATAGTGTTAAGCAACACAAGGATATCCCAAGATGATTTTTTGATTGGATTTGATCGATCAGGATTGATGAAGCTTTATTTGGAACAAAAATCTTTTTGAATGATTTGATGTGATGTTTGACATGCAAATTAAATGTGACTGATAGTGATTATTTGGATTGATGTTCAATGAAAGATGAAGACTGATAAGGAATGTCTTCTCATCAAAATATAGCCATGGGCTAGTGATTTGAAATTTTGCTCACAAGTGGTGGACCAATTTTATTTCACATTTTCCAATGTTCGGATCACCACATAAGTTGGAGGATATAGATCAAGATTTATTCCCAAAGCAAGATGTAAATATCTGCCCCCATTGTCTAGCAATGTATGGAATACGATGTGTGGATGCTCAGATAGGTGTATGGATTGAGGGATATGGATTATCTTGTGATAAGATAAGGTGTTTAGACAAAGAATGCTCATTTGGATAATGCTTCATGGCTCAATAACGTTGGATAGGCTAGGATCAATTAAAATGACCCATTTCAAGATGTTTACCATAAGCAAGTGTAAAGTGTACACCAAACTTTGTCAAGATCAAGATAACTTGGATTATGGATATAGATATATGAAAATGGATTGGATAAATGGTTTTGTGGATGAATGGATTTATTATGGATAAGATGGATGGAATACTAGATTTATTATGGATGGGATGAGATGCTTTCACCTGAACTGGCGCACGTAGATGCTTGATTCCACACATGACACCTGTTTTCTAGGTTTTCATCATGGTGCCTCTCCAAAGCACCACTGTAGTGGTTTTCACTAGAGGATGATTTTTTTCTTCACTATTTTCAATCCTTTTTTGATTTTTTTGGATTTTCATATTTTTTGATTTTTTTGTATTTTTCTAAAAGATTTTAAGCTCATGTTGAACCACCTGGTGGTGTTGACATAGATTCTTTTGTCATGATGTGCCATTGATAGCCTACTTGAAGAAGTTACTTTTCTAAGATATGTGCACTTGAATACAACTTTTGAGATTCCTGATCTGCTTCATCAATACCAGAGTTAACTTTGTCTTTGTGTGCACATTGCGATAGAGTGCCTTCTGAATCCTTATGATGAAGGGTCATTGCCAATACATGGTCAATGTAAGAACTGGATATCATGTGCGAAGGTGTGGATGGAGTGTGTTTAAAAATAAAAGATGGATTAGTTGACAGTTTGGAACCTTTAACTCTCCAAAATTTGGAAGATGAGCAATGACGGGTGGATATGAAAGTGTGCGTCGAATTAGGACCAATTGATTGATATACTTTTTAAGTCGCTTGGGAAGCCTGATTTCGCTTGTGCAGACATCTTTGATGGATACTTTTCCCTTTTTTTATTTTGCCCCATAGTTTCTTTGAATAATGGAGTTTGATAGGGATAATATTTCTTTGTATTCTTTGGTATCCACTTGTATTTGATTTGTGCATTATGCTTCTTTTTTTCTTGACTTATACGGTCGCGCTGTGTCTGAATTGTAATTCGTTTGACTTTGAAACTTGATTAAGGAAAAAATATTCAATAAAAAACTACCTAATCAAGTGGAAGCACTAGATATCAGAGTTACAAATCTAAATTTGAAAGAATTATAATTTTATCCTTCATGGAAAAAAATTATGCATTATACGGTGTGCGTCACTTTTTAAAAATGTTGTTTTCTGAAAAAAAATCAATTTTCGTGGGAGATGGAAAAAGAAGTGCAATTTGATTCCAAAAATTTTGAAAAAAATATTTTTAGAATCTACAAACAAAATTTGATGAGACTCTAGTTTGCACCATCTTCAAATTCCTCACGGTTTAGCTGCTATACGTGCCCAAATGTGAAGATTTAGTTAAAAATAATAATTTTAGTGTTCAGTTTGGTCAAAAATTGTAAACCACTATTATGGGATCACCCTTTAATAACATTCCTTGTGATTTGATTCAAATATTTCTTTTGACATTGGTCCCAATTCGTTGATGAGGTGATGGGTGGATGAAGATTCATGATGTGGCTAGTTGTAGTATTGGCATCGGTTTCATCATAAGGACTCTTCGTGCTCCCTATGTTGATGTTTTCCTGAGACATAGTTGCCCCTAGTATGGTGGTAGTAGCACCTTCATGCTTTGATTCTGCCTGTTCTAAGAACTCTTGTTTAGAATGCATTCTCTGATAAATGATCACTGCAGATGATGTTATTTCAATTTGTTGCTCTGCTGACTCCAGAATGTCATGCTTTGTTTGATCTACTTCCTTGAGTGGATAATGTTTGATATCTTTATACATGATGTCCGCAGTCTGAATTTGGGATATGTCTGATCTTGATGTTGTCAACTCAATAACCTACTCTTTGTGTGTAATAATGTTAGGAGTAAAAGAATCTTGTTCTGAATGAAGATCATCTATGTGTCCATCCATAGAAAACATCTCATGGGTAGATGGAGGAGTATGTGCATCTTGTATAGATAGGAAAGTGTCCATTAGATCATTGTAGTAACTTGGGGATACAAATTCTTGATCTTGAATGATTTCAAAATTGCTTTCGACATGCTTTGGATCAAGTTCTTGACATGGGTCAATTTCAAAGGATGGATTGCTTACAAAAGGCTCTTGGATATCTTCGTTAGGCATAGGAAGTGGCTCAATATCCTCTTGATCTTTGAGTGAATTTGGATCAAGTGTTGAGTTGAATATTCCTTCAATATCAACAATCATGAGGTCGAAGGATGTCAATATGTCTTGGAAAGGACCATTGTTAGACTTTGGTGAGAGATATTGATCATGCTTTAGAATAAATTTTTGAGATATGTCCTCTAACTCATTAGGTGATGTAGAGACATTTTCAACATGATCATTGGTCGATGGATTGTTAATTATAGGATCAAATAATGTTAACACTCCTTGAAATGGATCATTGTCAAATATTGTTGAAGGATTCTTATCATGATCAAAAAGTGATTCTTAATGTATGTTGATTTGGTCTTTGGATGAGGTAGAAACATCTTCCATGTGTTCGTTGATGGATAGGTCTTGATCATGTGATCGTTGACTTGGATTGATACATGGAGTCGTTAACATTTTTTGGGGATTTTGAACAACATTTGCTTGTTGGGCTTGGTATTGGACTTTAGCTTGCGCTTGCACTTGAGCTTGGGCTTGTGCTTGTTGGGCTTGTAGTGTGGCTTGGGAAACTTGAGCAGCTTGTGCAGCTTGTCAGTTTTGGTTATGTTGGTGTGCCTTTTGATAAGCAGCCTGCTAAGTGGCTTGAAATGTAATGCTATATTGGTTTGGTGTGTTTGGTTTGGGTGGTGGTGGTGGCGGAGGTGGTTTTGGAATAGTGCTTGTTGTGGTGATAAGATGTTTTGTTGTATTGATGATTGGTATTTGAGTGGTGGGTGGTGTAATTGATGTGATTAGTCCTTGACAGACCATGTTTTGAGATATTATGGGGGTGGTTGATGATATTGTGATTGCTTGTGCATTTGTTGTATGTTGTTGCAATGTCAACGACAAGTTCTGAAAGTTTGGCGTGATGTTTTGATTGATGTTTGGGATGTTGGTTTGATTGATACTTGGTAAAGGGGGAAGACCTAAGCCAAGGAGTGGTGTGGGTGATGATGACAATGGTGGTTTTGGAATTGTGTTGGATGTAGTGACAAGTCGTTGAGATACGTTTGGAGTGATCGTGAGGGTTTGAGATATGATGGGTGTGATAGTGATGGTTGGAGTGATCGAGGTGATAGGAATGGTCAGAATGACTGAGGTGATAGATCCTTGGGAGACCATATTTTGATTTGTCATGATTGATGTTGTCATTTGATTAGATACCATTTTTTGGTGTGATGTCGATGGTATATTCAAAGGATTTGATGTGATGGCTTGATTGGTGTTAGGTGGATTGATTTGGATGGAGTGATTGGTGCTAGGTAAAGGGGGAAGCCCTAAACCAAGGAATGATGTTGATATGGGTAATGGTGATGGAGATGTCTCTTGGCACAATGACTCAACTATTTTAGTAAGTGTAGCAATTTTATCTCACCAAATTTGATCTTGATTTTGATCTTGACTCCCTTGGTATAGTTGATTTGGTTTTTGTTCAAGCAGATTTGGGATGCATACTTGTGGTTTTTGAATGGGATAATGGATAAATTGATTTTGGACAATGTTCTAATTTGGGATGATGTTCAGATTTGGCATGATAGGTTTAAATTGAACATTGTTGGTGTTGGGAATCACATTGCCTTGATTTAGGTAATTTTGATTTTGCATGGTGTTACCTTGACTTGGATTAATACATGGAGTTGTTAACATATTGTTTGGACTTTGAACAACATTTGTATGATTCGCAAACATATTTATCCCAAAATTTTCCAAGTGTGGATTCATGTTTGGTAAACTTGTACTTGGTATATTAACCTTTGGCATGTATGGATTTGGTGGGATGATGTTGGTTGTTGGAAGACTCATGCATTGATTGTTTGGTGGATAGACTTGTAAGTTTGGACTTTGATTTAAATCTACCATCGGAAAAGGTGTTCCAAGATTTAGATTGGGTAGACTCACATTTGTTGTGCCATTGAGGTTTGTAGGAGATAATGATCCCATGTACGGATTATATAAATGTGAGTTTTGATAATCAATTGGCATTGTAAGACTTTGATAGTTTGGTTGACTTGGATTACTCATGATGTATGGATCAAGTTTGTATTCCATGTTCTTCTTGTGTTTTTGCCTTGTTGGCCTCTAAGGTGTTTAGGACCAATGATGAGATGAGGGATGCAAAGGGGTGAATGATGAGTGTTGAATGTTTAGGGACTTTGTATCAATGCTAGACTTAGGGCTTGATTTTGATTGTTTGATTTGGATAATGAACTTGTAAACCCTAAGATGTTAGATGTGATCTTAGTATGTATTTGTTCAAAGGAGATGATAATTTAGTCAAGTATGTGAGGAAGGATTCATCAACACATACCTAACCAAACAAATGATTTTGATTTGGTTTAAGGATGTACCCAAGTCTAGACAATGATGTTTTCAAAGCTCTAAAGTTGTTTAGGGAATGGGATGATAAATGTTTGAGATGGATGAAGTGTTTGATTTGATCCTAAATGAACTTAGGGAGGACTTGTTTACAAGACCAAGATAGTGAAGAACATGCCTTTCTCTACGAGTAATTCAAAATCAAAAGACCAATGTTTGCATGAAAACCATATGACCAAAAGATGCCAAGCACGTGTGGGGTCCAATTGATTCAATCTTTGCTTAATGGATTCTTTTTACCACAAACACTTCTTGATTAGGTTTTCAAACTAGATGGCCAATGCCTCAACTTCTTCTCATTTCACAAGGTATATTATGCGAAACTTTAATGAAATTAAGGCAAGGATTACCTATCGTTTAAATTTAGTAGGAAAATTGAGATGCAAATTCAAGTGCTTAGAAACCTCTAAGGATGTAATCCCAAGGGCAAGCAATAACATGAGAATTTGGTCAATGGTATTTGCCTCCTAAAAGGTTTAAAATTTTGAGGATGATGTTAAATGTTTTTTTCCAAATGTGTTCGAATAAGCAAAGCATTTTGTAACTAAGAACAAGCACAATCCTAGGGATATGAAAGACAATATTTGTTGAGTCCCCACTTGGACAAGTCTAGCTACGCTTATCTTTAGCGAATGGTTAGATGCTTGACCCCATTGGCTCCCCTCCACGACACTCACTTATACAGGGCAACAGAGCATCAACACCCATGAAACTCCCATGGCATGCTTTCCATTTCTACTAAAGACCCTAAAAGTGTGGGGCGGCTTCAAAACGACTGTTCTTGCACCAACAAATAGATCAAGGATTTTGGCAATTCTAAAACAAGGGTTTTAATTCAGACTTTTCATTCATAGAGATTGACCCATGTGGCGAGAGTCCCTTTTTAGATCCATCTCGTCGAAGCCAACCGAGTGATACTGGTGTTTACTCCAATACCCACATTTATATCCCAGTTAGAAATAATCTTGGCTTTAGAATGTTACCGGTTGAGTCGTTCTCTTGGGTGAGTACTTTTTCCCCAAGGCAAGCCCTCTAAGATAGACAAAAGTGAGCAAACATATTCATAGTTTGATCAACCTTCATTTCGAAACAAAGGGAGAATATATGCAATAGGTTTACTCACACTCGCAAAGTGTTTTGTTCAATTTTTAAACCCAAAATGAAGTGTGGAGGTGATCACTTTATCTCAACCTAAGATCATCAAAAAGGCCTTTTGATTCTCAAGATCGCTGTGAAGCGCAAGAGAACCGCATACGTCCTTTTTGATAATGTTAGTTTAAGTAAGAAATCATGAAAACAAAGTTGTACATGTTCATTTTAAGTCCACAAAGCAATGATTTTGATTCGTTTTAAAGCACCAAAATGAGATTTTAAAGTTGCCTTGTTCAATTGGTTAACCTCAAACGAAATCTAGTCAATTTGTCTAAAGTTCATTTTAACCCCTTTGCAATGAAAATTGAAAACTTTTGAAATGTTTGTTTTAAAGCCCAAACAACAAGTGAGTTAGTCTAAAACAAAAAATTAAAGCATACAATGGAATCTACAAGCATTTTGAAATGTTCATTTTAAAGCCCAAAACCAAAGATGAGTTAGCCTAAAACAAAAAATTAAGGCATAAGACGAAATCTCCAAGCATTAAAAAAATGCTTTTGAATTTGAATCTTGATGTTCAGTTTATCCTCAAGTTCCTTCGAAGATCTCTTGCAAGCTCAAAATGTTCCTTGCTTTTCCTTCATTTTCCCTCTTTGTTTTCCTTCATTTTCCTCTTAAGAAAGAAAATCAAGTTATTCAATAAAAATCATTTTAAGAATTAACTTTAAATGACATAATGATTTTTAAATGAGAAAGAATAATGATTTCAAACTAATGAAATGAATCATTAATTAGAGTCATAATTTGAAAATAGATAAACATTTACAACAATTTTAAGTAGGATTTCAAACCCCCTTCACTTATCCTGTAAAAGGTCATGAATGAGCAACTCCATTTAATAAGGAAACCTACAAAGACATAAATGAGTTACTTCAAGATATAACTATCATCTATGATTTTACTCTATTGATGTCATCTTATCTTGGCCTCCCCCCAAGAAAGTAAATGCAAGATTTAAGCTTTATGGTTTAAGTGCTTAGCTATATCTTCCACTCGCGCTTATGAATACATTTGAAATTGTATTTGAAATAAATGCTTTTTTGAAATAGTATTCATTTTGTACTTTATTTTTTATTCACCTCATAGGGGACCATGTTCATTGACAGTGGAAATAAATCTGACATGATCGAATTGCTTTAAAGGCACACTTTATCCTAGTCAAGCCTTCTAGCAAAGCCCAAAAGATTTGTAGTTGTGGGAGCTACAGAGAAAGGTTGAAATCAAGAAGAATTTGTGTGTCGTGGAAGAGAAAAAAGAACAAAGCCAAACAAGCGGCAGGCTAACCCCAAAGTCAAAATGATCCTACCCAACATTAAGTCACAACAATATTAAATAAAAGCATCATGATGTCAAAGGGGTCACAACAATGTACCAGTGAGGGTAGATGACCTTCTTAGATAATATTTTGTGAGTGTTCCATTAAATATTGGAGTGAATTGATAGTAAAGGAGTTGAAATAGGAACTGGATTTCTCCATAGCCTGGCTGCCTTATCTATAAATTTATAATGTTTTCTTCTAATTACTAGTAACGACAACCTTATACCTTATGTGGGCATGTCCGAGGAGCTTCGCAGACACTGCATTCAATGTGATTTATGTCAATTATAATTAAAAAAATCACCAATAATTACATGTACGAGGTCGTTCATGTCATTCCTTTGCCCAACATACATTTTCTTCTCCCATTAGAGTTGCACCTATAGAGAATCATTTAGGCCAAGCTAGAGTGATGATTAACATGACAGTATAAAGCTAAAGCGATGATCATCTAGTCTAGGAGATGTGCAAATGGGATTTAATGGAGGCCCTGCAGGAGTAAGGAAAGGCAGGTGAACATAATAGATGGCATGGATTTGATACTACAAATTTCTCAAAAGGATCCTCAAAAATAAATAAAAGGCGTCACATCCCAACAAATCTCCTAGCCATTAAAGCAAACAACAAAGTCGTCGACATGACCAAATGACGAGCACGTTAACCATTAGAAAGATTAAGGACTCTGCAAATCGAATTTTGTTGATTCTCCATCAAAGAATATATGATCACAAGTATATCATCAATATTCATGATGTAGGTGGCTATTTTTGGGATAATCTGCAAACCATAAAGTTTACATTGACAACAAATTAAGTAAAGGAAAATACATGTTGTGAAAATAGAGGAAAACAGAGCAAATTTAATAAAGGAGAATACATGCTGTGAAAACAAAGACACAAAGTGTCAGCAAACAATTATGTGGTGCCGTCATCTTTTGACATATGGAAATGAGCTATAAAACAATCCTATGAACACAAACATATTAGATTCAATCACATATTCAAGACTATAGCATATTGGAAGAATTGTTGTTCTTTCACTGAAAATAACAACATTAGTATAAAAAAAGCCTTGCAAAGATTGGATTACAAAGAAGGCCCTCCTTCTAGCGCCATATGTGAGCACCTCTCAAATTTGCATACCTATTAATCTTCATGACAAAGGTTAGTGCATACAAGTCTGTTAAATACTCCTATGAAATAACATGTCAATGCTCAAAAAATGCAACAAATAACAAGGATTAAAAGACATCTAAAAGCATAACATGTACCTATTCCATATTGGATTGGTGTCAATTGTGCAAATGACCCTTTCCCAATCCTTGCTAAAACTCAAATGATGCAATGCCTTGAAGATGGAGTAAAGTGGACAAAATCAGCTCTCAATTAAAGAGAGCAACTTTGCATGAGATTGTAGATGATATTATTTAAGAATAAGCCCTCTACTTATAGATTCTCAAGTTGAAAGAATGCTCATAAGAGAGAAATGTGGGATAAAGATTTGGCCAATGAGATGAAGCCACTTGTCACCTTGTGAGTGGTTGAGGAATGTGCAAGTTTTGGTCATTGTGTTAAAGAGGGGGAGATCCAAATTTGAATTTGAGAATTAAACGCTAAGTGGGGGACATGTAAGAGGGGAGTTATTGCCATGTTGGAAGGGACAAGTCAACCTTCTTTTAAATTCAAACTTGGAGAATATTCCCAAAAGATGCTTTGTTGAGGGAAAATGAGGAATTTATAAATGAATTAAAATGCTTTATTGGTGCAAGTGGGAAAAGCTAGAGGATGTGATGGGTGGTTAGATTAGATTAATTAGGATTAGCTTAGTTAAGATGATGTTAGATGCTTTGACCCATTTGACTTAGATTTAGGGATTTAAATTAAACCAAAGGGAGTTGAAAGGTGATTTCAGATTTAATTAAATAAAGGTTTGATTTATTTAATTAAAAGGATGATGATAGGCTTAAATTAAATAAAGTTAATTTATTCAATTTAAATAAATTAGTTTATTTAATTGACGAGCGAATATGATAAGTCAACCTTCTTTTAAATTCAAACTTGGAGAATATTCCCAAAAGATGCTTTGTTGAGGGAAAATGAGGAATTTATAAATGAATTAAAATGCTTTATTGGTGCAAGTGGGAAAAGCTAGAGGATGTGATGGGTGGTTAGATTAGATTAATTAGGATTAGCTTAGTTAAGATGATGTTAGATGCTTTGACCCATTTGACTTAGATTTAGGGATTTAAATTAAACCAAAGGGAGTTGAAAGGTGATTTCAGATTTAATTAAATAAAGGTTTGATTTATTTAATTAAAAGGATGATGATAGGCTTAAATTAAATAAAGTTAATTTATTCAATTTAAATAAATTAGTTTATTTAATTGACGAGCGAATATGATTAGTTGAATACGCATGATGTCAGTTTCACGTGTCTACAATATGCAGAGTCTAGAATGTCACCAAAATCTTCAAAATCCTTTGGAATATCTACTAAGCCTAAATCTTTGATTTGTTCCACAGTGAGTCTAGAAAATTCCATTCTCTGGATGTCTTAGAAACGATACACATGACTATGAACCTTTGTTGATTTTTATTTTTACATCTTTGTAGTCAAAATCATGCCTATACCTGTATGACCTTATGGCCATAATCTGCATCTTTGTTGCTATTGATTTAGCCTTTTGTACACTTTGAATTGAGTATCTTCCAATAGCAATTGGAAACCTAAAGCTTGGTTTGTGAATAGCCTGGCGTTCTGTGTGCATTGTAATCAACTGTTTACATAACTCCATTAATATCCATTTATCAGAACGATATCTTGGTAACACATATGAGCATCCTATATAACACCCTACTCTTAATTATGTAAAAGTAGGAAACTGCAAGAAAATACATTCAAACTTGCTAACAACTTTCCAAGCCTCGTTAAATACTCTTTTCTTTTCTAGATTTGTGTCAAACGTGAAAAGCAAAGGTGTAAAGAAAGCATCATTTACTCTTTTTAAATGCTTAATTCTTCCTCTCAAAGTGATTTGAGAGTAGAATTTATAGATTGGTACAACACTCCTATTTCCTTTAGTTGATAATCCTATAAATTGTCTCATGACAACAACAACATACACTAGGTAGGAGATCATCTAGAACTTTAAGGTTGTTCATGAATCTCATCATTAATTTGTGTACCCCAGTCTATGTGTGCCTTCTTCCTCCTGATGATTTTGATATATTTGTATATCCATTCTTGGAAATTAGATGAGACGAGTAAGCCTTTCAACATGCTTTGAAGAGTGATCATGTCTCGAACATCTTCTTTGAAGTCACTATGTGGAAGACCTTTGGGCCATCTAGAAATGGCAGGCCTTGGAGTTTTCAACCATTGTGTGTTGATCAGTTGCTTGGATTTGTTTTGATATTTTTTCGTAAGCCTCTTGACCTTGTTGAATGGAAATACTTGTATACCTTTCCATGTTTGGAACCTGGAAAACTATTTTTAAGAATTTTGGATCCAATCTCATCATAATTTTCCCAAAAGAATCTCTAACACTCCTATCATCCCTGATATAGTGTGAGGCAATTTGTAGGACAAATTTTAGGCAGTGAGTAGCTACTGGAAATGAAGCCCATCAATGAAGATTGTTGTGGACAACTGCTTGCAAGTCTCCTTCCAATGGCTACTTTTTTGTTCTCTTTTCAAAGTCCTCCATGTCAAGGTGACCAATTTTTGCATCCTTGATCTCATTGATCTGAGTGGTTACAACTGTGGGTGGGTAGACGCCTTGATACTTATATTTCATCTTGTTTTACTTGGAAGATGAGGGAGATTCCTCTGTTGTCATTAAGAGTGCAAGAGATCACTAAAAATCACCTTCAAAGGATACCTGATAGGAGCTGAAGGTAACTGCAAGGAAACATTGATATATTCAATGTTAGGAGCAAATGCATTAGGGGAGAAATTGGAATGCGTAAAACTAGACAAACACTTTAGAGCAAGCAAACATGGGCTATGGAGCATGAAAAACTGGGCAAATGCAAAAAGAATGAAGTTCAAAATGCGTTTTGGGAGGATTTTTAGTGTTAGCACAATTTTTTGGTTTTTGTGCAAGGGCGCTGAAAATTAACGTCCTTACACTTGGAAGGAATTGAATTTTATGTAATGGCGCTAAATAAAACACTTCTACATGCTTGAAAAGACTTGGAAGATAAAATGCACAATCGGTCTTTTTTAGCACCTTGACACCTTCGAAAAAAGATGATATCATGCACTAGTGGTGGAAAACCCCACCTTCACATCTCTAGCTTGGGACAAACCTTTGCATGCAAAGGCAGTGAAAATCACTACCTATGCATCAAGATGAAATGAATTAAGTTTGTAGGAGCGGTGATTTTCACCATTCCTACACCCGAGAGTTGGAGAAACATAACACATGTCAAGGCTCTCCTAGTGAAAATCATTGCCTCAACATATGTTCAATGAAAACCCTCAGACACATGTAAAAGTGGTGAGAAACACCACTGAGACATGTATATAGAGTTTGGGAAGAATACAAGGTGGTAAAAATCTGTGCCAATGCACAAAAGTTAAACATCAATGTGCTAGTGGTGATAAATATAGCTTTGACATCTATGGCATCCAGGGAAATGCAGAGGATATAGCGAAAAAATTTGACACCCTAACACCTTAAGATAATTTCAAAGCATAAAACTGTGAAAACCCTTTGAAATAGAGATACCCTAAAAATAAACCTAGGGTAAACAACGCAAATGATAAAAAAATGTTTGCAAAAAGGATACAAAGCACAACCCTAAGAAATGAACATAGAAAAAGATAGATGCATTCCCTCAAATGCAAATGACACATAAAACATTTGTGTAAAACTTGAATAATAACCAAAATGTTCAAACAAAAGAGGAAATGCAATGTACCTGTGAACAAAATATGGCATGCCCTAGATTGATGAAGAGGAAGAAAACATGTGAAAAACAGAGCAAAACCAAGCCTTGAAACAATCTGAGAATCTCAATATACTCACAAGAGGTGGAGGAAGTTAAAATCAAAGCAAGATGCGAAGAAATGAAGATAAAAGGACTTAAAAAGCTATTAATGAATTGTCATTAATGAACACAAAGTTCATTAATTCGTGCGTGGGAGATTGGGCGGGAATATGTAAGGGTGGTGATTTTCACCGCTCTGACATTCAAAAATGATTGAACACAAAGGTACATAGGTAGTGAAAATCACTGCTCCAGCATCCATAAACCTTATCCAAACGTCAAATGCAAAAGTGCTAAAAACCAGTGCTCCAACATGTGAAAGGGAGGAGAACGTGTAGAGGTGTTGAAAAACAACTCTTCTACACATAAACTATTTCTACATTGCTCATGTAGGGGTGCTAAAAAACAACACCCTTAATGGGGAAAAAAAATTCTAACTCTCGAAAGTAGAAAAACGACAAAACATTCATTTTTGAAGGTTTTCAAAAAATGACGAAAGACGAGTGCTCAAAGGAACAATTTGAGACTCAGGACCACGCATGAAGGGAAATTGAGATTCACCTCATTTTGCATGCTTAGAGTACACAGGCCTATGAAATAGACTAGTTTCATAGGGGGTTATCTTGTGAATCAAGTACAGTTGGATTTGAGGATAACAATTGTACCATTCATCAGTAGTGTTGACAAACAACGTCATTGGCAACTTGTTTGGACTTACCTCTCTAGATTCTAAAATTTATTTATCAGGATTGTTATCAGCAATGAGTTGACATAAACCTTGCCCACACACTAGCCTGGTGGGCTTAATATCCATGCCATATTCCTATATTTTGGCAATCCAATTGCCCCTTTTCATACCAAACTCTTGTTGTGTCAATATAGACTTGACAATTGAATATTGAGCCAAGGCTCTAACATGGCTATTAAGGATGTAAAATCTAAAATGCTTCACTGCCTTAACCACAACAAAAGCATGTTTCTCCATTTGGGAATATTTTAGTTCATGATTTTTCAAGGGATGTCTCATGAATGAAATTGGGGATTCAAACCCCTCACTATTCTCTTGCGCCAAGATTGCTGAGAGTGTATGCTCAAAAGCATAACTATACATGATAACTGCTTCGTGCAGTTTGGGTAGACTAACACTAGTGCATGAGAAATAGCCTCTTTGATATCATCGAACATAACTTTTCCCTCTGTAGTCCAATAAAAAGTGGTAGTTCCTTTCATCATATTAACAATATGATGAGTCTTCTCTATAAAATATGGCACAAATCTTCGCACAAAGTTCACCTTCCCAAAGAAAGAATGATGCTTTCTTAAGTTTGATGGCAAAGTAAGAGCTTGAATACTTTTGACCCTTTTAGGATCAATCTTGATACATTCCTTGGACATTATGTGACCAAGAAGCTTATCTTCTGTAACCCCAAAAATTTACTTTTTGGGATTTAAGGAAATTCCATGTTGTCAGTATCTCTCCAAGATTTTCCTCAAATGATAGAAATATTCATGACGCTTTTTGAAAAAAAATTGTAAGATCATCAAGGTAAACTACGATGAACTTACCTAGTATATCACAGAAAGCCAAATCCATAGCATGTTGGAACGTGGCACCAACATTGATAGGACCAAAAGGAATTTTGCGATATGCAAAAGTACCCCATGGTGTTGTAAAAGCAGTCTTGTGTTGATCATCTGAATTGACCTCTATCTAGTTGTAACCGAAGAAACCATCCAACATAGAAAGCATCTTAGATTTGGTCACCGTTTGAAGAACTTGATCTAGCACTAGAAGAGTGTAAGAATTGGCTATGAAGGTAGCCACCCAAGATCTAGAGGCCTAATAGAAAGCACAAGAATAAGAGAGATTGAAGCAATATGACAAGAATAGACTATATTTTGCCAATGATGCAAATAGAATGTAATGTTCCAAAGTACATAGGAGACCCCTTGGTTATATAGCCAAGGTGAGAACATATAAGGGCATAAGATTATGACAAGTGTCATAATCTTATGACATGAGACAACTGTGAAAAGCTATCACTCCACCTAAAGTGGAAAAGTGATAATGTGATAATTACCACAAATGGTGGATCACCCACAAAAGGTGGAGAGGTAATCACATGATGTGTCCATGAAAGGTGGATGTGATAAAGTAAAACATGATAAGTCCAAAAGTGGAAATTCTCCAACTACCTCTTATGTGGTCCCTAAGTAAACTTAACTAAGGTGTAATCATGACCTAGGACAAGGTACAACACTTTTAATTACACCAACACCCCCCCTTAAATGCAACTTAGTGAGAATGTACACAAAAGAAAATAATGCAAGATGGGTCCCAACTAATAGGCCATGTTAGGTACCCATATACAAATGCAATGCAATCTCTCATAAAGCGGAGAAAAGGAGAAAACCACGTGGGAAAAAACTCCCCCCCAAAAGAGAGATGAAACAAAACAAAAAATGCACTCAAAAAGATGAGAAGGAAAAACCTCGAGTGAGGAAAAATCCCCCCCCCCAAAAGAGAGAATGAAGAAGATCAAGTGACTTCCTCGGATGAAATATCCCACACCCCCAAGAGAGCTCACAAATGATGATAGATACTCTTAGTGAAGGGTTTGGTGAAGATATTTGCAACATGTGTTGTAGGACAATATTGCAAATCAATGACCTGCTCCTGTATCAGTGCCCAAATGTAGTGCATATGAATCTCGATGTGTTTGGTCCTCTAATGTTGAACCAAATTCTTTGAGATTTGGATGGCATTCTAATTGTCATAATGAATGACTGTAGGACGTTGAATAGTGAAGCCAAACTCAGTGAGAATATTTTGAAGCCAAATAGCCTCAATAGTGACATTAATAGCCCCTCAATACTCAGCCTCAGTCAAAGAAAGAGCAATAGCATGCTACTTCTTACTCTGCCAACAAATGGGACCAAAACCAAGATGAAAGTTGTAGCCAGAAATGGACTTACGATCGTCAAGATTGTCAGCCCAATCAGAACCTGTATATCCCACCAAGGTAAGTCCTATACCTGCTACATAAGGAATCCCATGATGATGTGTACCCTGTATGTAATGCAAGATGTGTTTGGTTGCTTTCTAATGAAGCTCATGTGGTTCCTGCATAAAGCGTGAAACCATTCCAACTACAAAGGAGATATCAGGGCGTGTGTGAGTCAAGTAGATGAGACTCCCAACAAGCTGACAATACAAAGTGGCATCAACAAGTGGAGTAGAACACTTAGCCTCAATCTTGGCTCCTAAAAGAAAGGGAGTCGGAGCAGGCTTACAATCAACCATGTGAAATTAAGCTAGAAGATCAAGAGCATAATTGGGCTAAGAGAGAGATATCCTAGAAGCTGATTGTGTGATCTCAATCCCAAGGAAATAGTGCAAAAGGCCCAAGTCAGTCATATCAAATCTATTCCGCAAAGCAAATTTGACACTGCCAATGATGGATGAGGTACTCCTTGTAATGATCAAATCATCAACATAGAGCACAAGTAGCAAGTGAGAATCATCCTATCGCAAAATGTAGACATTTAGATCTGAATGGAACCTGGTGAATTCTACTGAGAGAAGAAAGGAATCCATCTTGGCATACCAAGCCTTAGGGGCCTATTTGAGGCCATAGATAGACTTCCTCAATCTGCAAAACAAAGAAGAATCATGTATGAATCCCTATGGCTGCTCAATGTAAATCTCCTCATGAAGATCCTCATGAAGAAATGCACTCTTCACATCCATCTGATGTACATCCCAACCATGAGCTACATCAATAGCAAGTTTCAAGCGAATGAAGTTCATCTTAGCAACGGGTGCAAAGGTCTTTGTATAATCAACACCTGGAACCTATGAGAAACCTTTTGTCGCAAGTCGAGCCTTGTATTTATCCATAGTTCCATCCGCTACATACTTGGTCCGATAGATCCACTTACATCGAACCATCTTTCTCCCCTTCAAGAGTGGAACTGAATCCCATGTGTGGTTCCTCATCAAGGAACTATACTCTTCCTCCATTGTTGAATCCCGTTCAGGAATGCCTAAAGCCTCCTTAAAGGATTGTGGATTTGAAGCACTAGCAATATAAGCATGTGGAAAATCTTGATGTTGTGACCGAGTCCTTCAAGTATCTAAAGGATCCCCAACAAGAGAACCTGTTGACTCAAGAGTCTATCGAGCCCAATGAGGTCTAGTAGGAGATGAAGGACGAGGCTCCTCAACTATAAGGGGACCCTGTGAAGGTGTGATCCCGTGAGTGAGAGTTGAGGGAGAATCATCATCTGAGTCACTATCATCACTTTCCACTATGAAGGAAGGAAGAGGAGGATTAGAGGCCAAGCTAGGAGAGCTTTCCTCGAAGTGAACACTCCTCTCAAATAATAGCTCATGTGTCTCTGGATCCAAAAGTCTATATGCCTTAACACCTTTAGGATAACCAACAAAGATGCAAGGCCTACTTTGAGGTTCCAATGCCTTGCGTTTCTCTAGAGGTATGCATGCCCAAGCTAGACAACCAAAAACTTTGAAGTGTCTCACAACTGGTTTTCTACTACACCAAGCCTCAAAAGGAGTCATACCCTTCAAAGCTTTATGGGGAACCCGATTTTGGATGTGTGTAGCACAACTGATAACTTATGCCCAAAATTGAGGACCAAGAGAACGAGCATGAATCATGTAGTTAGCCATCTCCTTAAGGGTCCTATTCTTCCTTTCAGCAACACCATTTTGTTGTGGAGTGTATGCAACTGAATGTTAAAGATCAATCCCCTCAAGAGTACAAAATTCCTCAAGTCTATTGTTCACATATTCCCTTCCATTGTCAATGTAAAGCATCTTGACTTGCTTCCCTGATTGCTTCTCAACATGAGCCTTGAAGGCTAGAAATTTGTCAAACACTTCACTCTTGTGAACAAGAAAATAGACCCATGTGGAGTGGGAATAGTCATCAATGAAAGTGAGGACATAGCGGGCCTCGCTAAATGATGGCACTAGAAATGGACCTACTACATCACTGTAAACCAATTGAAGAACTTCCAAAGCTCTCCAAGACTTCCCTTTGTCAAACTTCTCTTCTGGATGCTTTCCCATGGAACAACCTGAACATACCCCTTCTGAAAAGCTAATTTGAGGGAGTCCTATAACCATAGCCTTGGAGCTAAGCTTCCAAAGATAGCGGTAATTAAGATGTCCAAACCGCTCATGCCATAGCTTACTTTCTGAATTTGAATGAGTGAGCAAGGTTGTAGAAGGAGACTTAGGAACAAAGTGGGAGAATGAGTAAAGCCGTGTGTTGTGATTGGCTTGTCCCACTACAACCAAAGCATCATCCTCAATTTATTTGACCACAACTAAATCTGGTAGAAACTCAACTTTCTTTCCATCTCCAAAGTGAGTGATTTGGTAGATTGAAAGAAGATTGGCACTCAAGTTAGGAACATAGAGAACATTCTCAAGTGTTCCATTATCCATGACAACCAAACCTTCGCCTTCAACTTCCACTTGAGTATCATCTCCTATGAAGATGTGAGGTACCTTAGATGGCTCCAAAGAAGAAAATTGTTCCCTTGAAGAACCCATGTGATGAGTGGCACCCAAGTCAAGTATCCATTGTTGTGAAGAACCTGAAGTAGCCACAAATGCTTGCCCTTTTCCTTTTAATTGTGAGGAAGTGGAAGGAGATGAATCCTTCTTCTTGTAGGTAGATGGAAAATTGATGTTCTTCTTCTTGATGATGTTTGTCAACTCATCAATTTGCTTAGTGTGGCAATGATGCTCATCATGACCAAACTTCTTGCAATATGAACAAGTTGGTCTCTCCTTCTTGCTTGAATTTCCCTTCTTGGGAGAAGATGAAGAATTCCCTTGTTGTGGAGAGAATGATTGTGCTTTATCTTCTTGTTTCTTTGGCTTAGATTGCTTTTGCTTCTTGTTGGAACCCTTTCCTTGAGTCCCTTGATTCCCTTGATTAGCCACCAAAGCTTTGGACTTTGAAGACTTGAGAACCCCCATGCTTATCAACTTTGCTTGTTCTAACATCAACATTTATGTGAATGCATCAAATGATGGCATAGTGAAAGAACTACCCACTGTCAAGCGATGGGTTTGGAAGCTAGAAACAAATGTTGCATATTCTGATGGAACCTTTCCCAACAAATTGTAGATCAACTGTGCATCATTTTTTGTCAATGCCACAATCCTTAAGTTGTGCTCTTAGCTCATTTGCCTTAGTGACATAGTCTTGGATTGTATCAAAATTCTTGGGATCTAACATTGTGACATCATTGTCAAGCTGATAACCTTTAATCTCATCAACTTGGCCATACAATTGGCCAAACTTTTCCCAAGCCTCTTTGATTGTTTTACACTTTTCAATTTGAAATATAAGATCTTTTGATATATATTTCCTTAAAGTTCCAAGAGCCATAATATTTTTAGTGAGCCAATCCATATGAGCAACAAGATCAACTTTAGGATTAGATAGTGCAACAACAATTCCATCAATATAATGAGTTAATCCTTTTTCCATTAACTTACTCCAAGCATCAATTTTCCAAGAAGTGTAGTTATGTGGAGTTAACAAAGAAAACTTAGGAGAACCCATAGCAAAAAAAATGAAAGAGAACAAGATAGAGAGAGAGAGAGAGGCACAATCACATCAGACACCCCCCCCCAAATTCACTCAATCAAAGAACCCCCCCCCCCAAAAAAAAAAAAGAGATGATTTGACACTTTATACTTAGTGCATGTACAATGGCCACTTGCAAGCAAAGCAAAGCGGGCTTCTAATTTTCAATGTTTTACAACAACTTTAATTCGGCTACAACAGACTCAAATGACTGATACAAAAGACCAAATTGAGATCTTAACTTTACAAATGCCAAAATAGGCCAAAATAGACCATATGCTGAAAGTATAATTTTTGATCACAATCACTACAAAATGATAGCACCATTGTAAATTTTAGAAATAATCATGCACTTAAAAAAAAATGGCACTGAAAAAGGAGTTCGTATGAGCCTGAATGAAGCCTCGGAAGTTGCAAAAACGGTGACAATTTAGCAACACTTGTGACAAATCAATTTTTTTGAAAATTTTGAGCATCAAAATTAGAAACCGATTGCAGTGCTGATGTCAACAATACATGACATTAAATTTGATGGTCATATGATCGTCACAAGCTGTTCTAGGTGAAATTTGATGCCAGATGCTCGTCACGGTGGTCGTTGCTCCTCTTGTCGGAATATGTTCTTACTGACGGAATATTCGCTATCCTGCACTCAAAATATTCTCCTAAAGCCATCAATGTGAAAAGTGATGCCGGGTATAGAACCGACCACCTGCCGGTTTTTAGTTGAATGTTGCCACCGATTTAAAAAAGGAACGTTGATTTTTAGAAAACTGACTACCGATATTAGGTGGGGACTGTTAGCGAAGGTGGTGGGGGCCTGCGACTGACAGGTGAACACGTGGCTGCCGTTGTGGGGCCCATACCCTATTGGTACCTGCAGTTGTAGGTACAGTCTACAACTGTAGACTTAAAACTTTTTATTTTATTTATTTATTTTTTTAACTTTATACAATGAAATAAAAAACTGTGAATGAAATTTTTTGAATGATTTAAAAAAATAGTAATTTCGCAGAAAAAAAAAATATTTACAAAAAATAAAATCGTATTAGCGTCATGATGGCTGCGCCATATAGCTCAACCAACAATTTTTTTTGCCTTGACGAAAAATTTTGTACAAATTCGACGATTTGGCAGTCGATTTTGGGGTTTTTGGCCCTTTTGAACACAATGGCAACGTCCTTTTTGGCTGAAAATTCTCTGAAATGGTAGCTAGCTCCTGGATCTGGCAACCACCTCCAATCTTCAACCCTTTGTAGATTTGGCCTCCAAAGTCCAACTGAGACGAAACAAAAGGAAAATTTGGCTATCTCAGACACTCCGGATGCAATGGCAAGCTTAGATATGATGCAACAAGCTCCCAAAATGCCCCTATAATACAAGCCCAAAAATGGAACCCTACTAGAATCTCTCCAAAATGAAAATCCAAAGGCACTCCAATAGCTCTGATACCATGTAAGAATTGGCTATGAAGGTAGCCACCCAAGATCTAGAGGGCTAATAGAAAGCACAAGCATAAGAGAGAGAGAAGCAATATGACAAGAATAAACTGTATTCTGCCAATGATGCAAATAGAATGTAATGTGCCAAAGTACATAGGAGACCCCTTGGTTATATAGCCAAGGTGAGAACATAGAAGGGAATAAAATTATGAAAAGTGTCATAATCTTATGACATGAGACAACTATGAAAAGCTATCACTCCACCTAAAGTGGAAAAGTGATAATGTGATAATTACCACAAATGGTGGATCACCCACAAAAGGTGGAGAGGTAATCACATGATGTGTCCACGAAAGGTGGATGTGATAAAGTAATAACATGATAAGTCCACCAAAAATGGAAACTCTCCAACTACCTCCTATGTGGTCCCTAAGTAAACTTAACTAAGGTGTAATCATGACCTAGGACAAGGTACAACACTTTTAATTACACCAACAAAGAGGATAGTTGTCCTTCAGTGATAGCTAATTCAAATTTTAGAAATCTACACAAATGTGGATCTTACCATTCTTCTTGTGAGTAGGAACAATATTAGCTATCCAGATTGAATGGTGGATAGGGAAAATAATTTGTGTGTTCAACATCTTTTGAATCTCTGCAAGGATAGGTCTATAAATCTTTGGATTATATTGCCTTTCCTTTTGCTTATAGGGCAATGAACCAACTTTGAGTGGAATTTTATGTTGCACCTCTTTTGGACGAAAAGACTTCAGGTCTTCATAAGAATATGCTAATACATCAATATACTCCTGTATTACAAATATTGTAGTTTGCACCTCTTTTGGATGGAAAGAATTTAGGTCTTCATCAGTTTGACACTTTTTTATTTTCACCATCTTAGGTTCTACGTCTATTCCCAAGTTGATCTACTCAACTTCTATGGATGAATCAGAGTTGGACTGTTGCTTTTTGACATAATGATCATGCTTGTCAAAAAGTCTCTTAAGGGATACCAACCCCTTGGGGATTTTATTTCCTTTGAGATGCAAAAATTCTTCGCCTGTAAACGGATCAACTTTAGAGATAGGTTCTCTGGGTGGAGAATCACTACCTTCGAAGTATAACTCCTCAAAGTTTTCTGCTTTCTTTAGAAAAAATATGATCTGGTGATCGTCATTGAAAATTTGCCAATTGTCAGAGTTGTCAGGAATACTCGGGCGAAGCACTAACTCAATGGTATAGGTAGGTCCATGAAAATCTGTGTGTGGTATCAAGAGGTGGTTGAAATTGCTAAGGAATCAGCTTTGTCATTGTATTCTCTTGGAACTACATAAATTTTGAAGGCATCAAACTCCTCAATTCCTTAGTCTGTCATTCTTAGTTTGGTACAAATTCCTTATCTGGCAGACCACCAACTCAACATCACCTTGAGTGTGAAGATTCTTGATCCCTTTCTTACTTGCAACTTGCATTCGTAATAACAAAGCTTCATATTTGGTCGTATTATTAGTATTGTCAAACTGCAATATGAAAGCAAAAGGAAATTTTTTTCCTTTTGGTGAAACAAAAATGACTTCGACTCTTGAACAGGGGGAAGAACAACTACTGTCGAAATCAATTACCCAAACTTCATTCAGATCACCAAGACTAACAACATCAAAATCTGATGAAGCTTCATAATCTGAAATAGATAAATCATTTGATGATGATTCATTTTTTGATTGAGAAGAATCAACACTTTCCAACTCATGTTTTGTATTCCTTTTTGAAGACTCAACATCTCCATCTATTTGCAAGTAATAAGTTCCAACACCCAAAGATTCAAATAGAATTTGAGCTCTCAAATCATTAGGCTGTCACTAAGAATTTTGACTCCCTTTCAGGAACCAACTTCTGTATCACACCCTTTACGGGTATCCTAGCCTTTGACATATCCATGTCAAGCTCTCCTCCAACATCTTTACAAAAATTGTGTCCAAGGAGAATTCCATAAGATGCTAGCACATCTGCTACTAAGACCATCATCTTGATCTTCTTTTCTAGATACGCAACAAATGCATACTGTGCATCCTTAATTTGATCAATTAGAGGTTCTTGCTTATTTTCCATAGAGAAACAATGGCAATTTTTTTTTGTAAGATTCAAACCCAAAGTAGTGGCTACCTTGGCTGGCATCACATTGTCTGATGCACCAGAATCTATAACACAATTACTTAATTTAAAACCATTAACAAGGAAGGAAATAAAGAACGAATCAATACGTCCAAAAGTAGCTGGAAGAACAAAAACTAGGTTATTCTATGGAGTATTTGGTTTTGGGGCAGCAGGAACATCGGGAGATGAATCCCTACTAGGAGTAATTCCTTTATCTCTAACAAAGTTAACAAGTCTGTCAAATTGCTCAGGATTTGCTTTGAGGTATTTTGCTTCAAAAATTTGGATCTTTGTTTTTTTTGCATGGTCAATGATGTCAAAAGCTCAAAAATAACTTTGTAAAGAAGATGTGGTAACTTCATTTATGGGCTTAACAAAGGGTACAATAGTCTTAGGAACCTGAACATTGGCTTTTGGGACAACAGGAACTACATGAGGAGGACGAGGAGCACTTGTTTATTAGCTATGTCTTTCGATTGCCAAGGCAGAGGAGTTCCTCTTTTTGCAATGGTAACCGCGGCTTGTCCTTTGCTTGTGGAACATCAACTTGAGTTTGAACAAGATGATTAAATTGTTGTGATTGCGTAAATACAACATATGTATCAGTCACCAAGTCCTCATCATCAGATTCGTTTGCTACTTGCAAATAACCAATGTTGGAGTCGCCAGCTGGGTCCATTTCTTCATCTTGAAAAAGATCGATATTTACTTCCATAGGATAATCTGATTGTGCATATTCATCTTGCTCAGCTTCATAATACCCTACTTCCATATTAGTAGTTGGAGCTTACAAAGCAAGCCTACCTTGTGGTGTAGGGAGACGATTCTGATTTCTATTGTGAACATCCACACAAGTCATTTTTTTGAGCCATAGTCAAAGTAATTGTCCCTCTTTAAGCCCAACTAAGGTAATATGGTCTATTTTAGGTATTTAAAATAGCTAGTTGCTTTAGCATGATGAAATTGTCTCGACGATTAAAAAAGGGATGGGTGGACCTATGAATACCAAAAATATCACCAATTTGAGGGCCGAATGTGTGAAGAGTAATATGCAAAAGAGTAGCCACATTAAAAATGTTAAGTTATAAACAATGTGATTGTTATAGTTGTGCCCACTCCTATCCAACCACATATACATGAATGAAAGATATAAGCTAGAAATAGGTTCCTTTTTAATGAGAGGAGTTAGTAACTTAGTTCATATATACACACATATAAAATAAAATAATATTACACACTTGGAGATAAATATATTTAGGTTACAAATAAGCCAATTAATGGTATCAAGTGATATTATTTAGTACTTATGTAATGAAAAAGTAGGAGTTATGACACAACCATCCTACTCATGGGGTTTCCATGAGTGGAAATCACAATACAACACTTCCACTCATGGATATCCCATAAAATTTAGGACCTTAAGATGTGCCTTTATAAAGCTATACCACATAGAAAGAGGCAATACCATCAACTATAATCAATTTTTTTATTCAAGGGGTAAACGCTTTTGACTGGAGCTATGAACCAGAATACAACCACTCAACAGTACCACCCCAACGAGGCTTGAACCTTGGTGACAAGAACAACAATGCCACCTTTAAACCATCACACCATGCCAATATTGGCATCAACTATAATCAATTGATAGTTAGGGAGATGTAAATTTAAATGGAAGGAACTAGTTAACTAGAGAGCCACTTAAATCCCACCAAGTGAATGGATCTTTATATGATCACTTGAAAAGAGCAGAGAAGTAAGTGGTCACCATTCTCTGCATGCAATATTGAACCATCAAGTTCATGTTATTTTCTGAACTCCCCAAAAGTACAAATATGCAAGCAAGAAAACACTCATATCAAGGTTAGTTAGTACTATTGCAATGGACACCCCAAGCACGCCTAAACTCACATTTAAGGGCACACAGAGTACAATTTCTAATACAAAACACCACATCATGAGTGTGGTAATACAATGGAAACACATATACACCCTCAATGGCTATAACACATTCCTTGTAAAGTTTGGCAAAGAGTAGAAGTAATAGGCCACAACTATTATGCTTGCATCTTGCCTCAATTGCAATGTGATACTGTGCAAGTTCACCCAAAATAGGTTGATTGGTCCACAAGTGGTGAGCAAGCCTATCTTGGACTTGAATTCTTGACTTCACATAGTTTGTCCTTGATACTAACCCAAAAAGAATGAAGTAGCCTATAATGTTGGTGTTAGTGTAAATAATGTCTTTATCTAACCAGTTAGCTAATTACCTATCTAGGATTGACCTATTCACCCCTTGCTTAAGTTTACTTAGGCTTCTTTTGCTTTTTGTCTCGCTTCATAACATTGGGACATGTGTCCGCATGGCTTGAGACACATATTGACACTTGCTCACCCACTTGTCAAGTGAGCTCACAAGCGTCCCACCTTTGGAGGGGTAGTTAGAGTTTCACTCCTACCTTCTCACCTCTCATCCTTGCCTATATATGCAAGGATTGATCTTTGTATTCTACACATTCTATGATATTTATTTGGCTTTTGCATTATGCTTAATTGATTTCATGGTAGTTTGAATATTGCATTCATTATTTTTTGCTCTAATAGTTGGAACTCAATTGCAAGAGCTACTCAAATTAACACATCACTCTTTCAAATTTATTTTCTTTCAATATTTTTGAACACAATGAGTAAAATAAAACTAGATAACTATTGTTTACATATAACTTTCAGTAAGGCAATCTTGCATGTCTAGAGATTTGTTGCTTGTGTCATTGGGTACAATAGTTTCTCCCTTACGGATTCTTGTATCCAATTTATTTCACTCTTGCCTTGCCATTAGTCTTTTTCTCTTCTTTCTCTATTTAGTCCCTTTTTATGACAAAAAAGTTGTCTATATTATATTTATCACCATTTCCTAATTAAAACTACTTCATCTATTTAAGAAAAATATCTTATATTGATGTGTAGATAACCAACTCATTTTAAAATAATAATATTATATTATACATTTATGAAACTATTCTAATACTTCCATTTCAATTTTTATTATATACTCAAACAACTCCCCACACGAAATTGATAATATTAATCTTAATTTAATATGTTATACCTTTATTTATGTCATTTCCTTAAAAGTTAGTGTTGAGAATATGATGCCATTTAATTGCAATCCTAAACATATTTCATGTATCTCCTAAGTCCTTGGAAAGTGTTCCCCAACACTAGGATTAGAAAAAGATTAAATTCAAATGAAATGAACATGTAAATTGATATTTGTAATTATTCCTAAATGATAGGAACATGTGGGGGCGTCCAAGAAGAGCTCCTACAAAATAGGAGCACATGGGGTGCCCACATGGAAGGTGGAACCAACCTTGCTTAAGTTAACTGTTTGGAGGATTGATAATACTTTAGTAATGCATGTAAAGATCCTACAAGTTAGGGATTGATATTTACATGAGTGGAGTTCAGTTTAGTTTAGTTCAGTTCAATTATGGTTCAGTTATCTTCAGTTGCATGTAGTTAGTTTGAGTTGAATGCTAGTTGACTTCAGTTGACTTGAGTTGTATGACAGATAATAGGTGGATACATTCAGTTAAGTGGGGATGATCAATCATGAATAGTGTTTACATGAATTGATGGAGAGATATGTTTTAGTTAACTAAGATTGACATGGACCCACCTTGGGTGCCCAAGTTGGCATCTTTGAGTTAACACCTTTTGCATGAGAAGATATTTACAAGGCTCAGTTAAGTGGGCCCATTCTTGGGCGCCAAATTTGAGGTGATGCTTGCAAGATATTTTCTTGACCAATGATCAGTTAAGTGTTCAATTCGAGGTGTCTAAATTGAGGAGACTTTGGTTTTGACTTAATGTTACAGTGTGAAACTCTACTTGCACAATCTAGGCGTATATTTTTGAGAGTTTTATGCTCTTGTATTTGATAACTCTTATGAGTTTACATACTCATTAATTGTCTATTTATTGCAGCAATTGCATCAAAGTTGATTGCAGGTTAGCAGGTATAGCTTGTGCATGTGTGAGGGTTTGAAGCATGGCATGGGATGTGTGGACTCATGCTTGGTCACATGGAATGCATGGATAGCTTGTGCTATAGAAAGTGTATGAGAGTTTTGTGCAAGTTGTGAAGAAGGATTGTCGAAGGCAAGGAAGCATATCAATCAAGGATTGATACAGTATTATTGTGATCTTGTTCTAAGGTTAAATAATACGAGCATTATTGATTCTAGTGGTGGAATTTTTTTCCGAAAGGGTTTCTCCACATATATGCTGTGTCACTTCTATCTTCTTGTCTCATTCTTCTACAACCTTCTGCCTCTTTCTACCATTGGTAAAATTGATCTAAACAAATAATCATACACAAAGAATTGTGACAAAGAACACTTAATTAAATCTATAGTCTCATGGGTTTACAAGTTTTAAGCTACAATTTCACCTTCATTTTCAACATTTAGCATACAAAATTTATGCTCTATTTGGTTTATCTAATTTTCCTTTAAGCATCGAACTTGCTTAATTCTATGGATAATGTAACAATAGAAAGAAATAGGAATCATGTCATTGTTTGTAGTTTGTTTTCAAACTTTAATAGTGAATATAAATAATATAAAAACAATTAATTTGTCTTCAGTACGTAGTGAGAAATATAATGGAGTATTTAATTAGACTATTCAAAAGTTGTGTAGGACAATTTTTTATTAATCTTTAATATAAGGTTAGGATAATAAGATAATAATTGAAAGCATGTAGTATTTTTTTAATTTTATATTGATTTAGAAGAAATATGAAGTTGAACTCATTTTTCTAGCTTTTACCTATCCTTATATACATGTAGATAAATATAAGGTGAAGGTATATGCACACACATATGCACCTTCATCTTATCTCTACAAGTATATACTCTAATACATTCATGTAAGCTTTACATTTATCATATTTATTTGTACAATTATATATGATCATTTACCTATCATAGGTTATTTATTTAGCTGTAAGATTGATCCACTAGTTGTAAACTTGATCTTTCTAAAATTAAATTTAAAATTTGGTTGTTTTATTTTCTTGTCTTGAATCCATTATATTATGAAATTCTAACTCTTTGAAATTGATCAACACCTTACATTGCTGAGTTGTTTGAACTCCTTTATTGAGTGCCCTTGCACAAACAATACAACTAAACATTTTACTAGGGGAGAGGGGCCCATAGTGGAGCACCCTAACTTCACATTTCTCAAAATCTTATGTGAAAAATTTAAATCACTCCCAATTTTGTACAACAGTTTATTTGACAACTCACATGCTTCTATATTTCGTTTTAGGGTCACATCATCAAATGTGATGCCACATCTGCATGCTTTTTGTTGAGGTATCCAAAAAGGACAAAAAAAAAAGTGAGACCGATAGTGGTGCACTAAGTCATGTTTTATTGGTGCACTCATGTGGCATCACATGATTTGCCACTTTGTGTATTTTATGGATAAAAAGTGTTTTACAATTGGATATTAAGGTGCAACACGCCCTCCGGTACCACGGGGTGGGGGAGACTAGAACTTGTGACCAACCTCCTGCTACAGGAAAGATTTAGCCAACCAAGCTAGGGCCCCAACCCCTTATAATTTATAATAATTAAATATAATATTTCTATTACATTTTTTTTCATTGACCTCCTAAATTGCAATTATAAATAAATTTTATGTTGATCTCCATATCAATATAAATTTTTTAAGCATGCTTGAAATTTACAAAGATTGGAAAACGTAAAGAATATGAGCAACCCCAGGCCATTCTGACAGGAAATGGTGGATTCTTCAACTTAGCTAAAATTGACAATATAACCGCCAAAATTCAAAATCTCGACAAGCTCTGCTCCACACTCTCGGTATTTCTTCCTGTCGAAGATAAGCGTTGAAGGGTTTATTTTCTGTGAACTGATGGATTCCATGGCAGAGGAGGAAGAAAAACTCCAAGTTCAGCCTTGGCAGTCTTTTCACACCGTTTACACTAACGCCAAAGCTGGTAATTTTACATCTATATCGTAGGGTAGGGTTGTTTTTGGTTAAATAGCTATAAATTAGCTAGCTTTCAGTAGGTAAATGTAGACTAAATCGAATAAATCTGAGTCTCCTAGAAGGTCAATTGAAACAGAGAATTCGTTGAAATTACTTCCCATTTGAATGCCGTGTATGGTGATGTTATGGGTTGATTTGGATGCAGTGTAGGGCACGCTTAAACCATGATCATGCTCTTACGGGTGCTTTCAACTATCATTACACCACAACCCATTGATTTCTTTTATTTAGTCGGTTCACTCCGGAAAAAATATTAGTTACCTTCAATTTGGGTGGAAAAAAGGAACACAA
The DNA here is from genome assembly GCA_007258455.2 of Sequoia sempervirens. Taxonomy (NCBI): domain Eukaryota; kingdom Viridiplantae; phylum Streptophyta; class Pinopsida; order Cupressales; family Cupressaceae; genus Sequoia; species Sequoia sempervirens. Next base: position 61,806 of record VDFB02177144.1, on the reverse strand, counting down.
TTTACCAGATGGCAAATTTACATTATTTCTTCCTTGTAAAAGTTTTCGTACTTTTAGAATTCACGAGACTATAAACCTTTAGAGCTTTTCTATCGATGTTGATTTTTCGCATGCTCAGAGAGGGTTAGCATGGCACAAAAATCAGTCCAAGGTTGCAAAGATAAATTTAAACATACAATAATGATTTACTTCAATTAAATCATCTACTAGGTCACTTATTTGACAAAGTCTCATAGTTGTTGGTATACAATTTTTTTATGAATTGTGAAATAATATTCACTGTTGAGTATTTTGTTGTCAGCTCCCAAACAGCATGAACATATTTGCTATAATTTATTGGTTGTATCTAATTACAATTCCTTTTTAATTGATGATAAGCACAATTGCAACAATAAGATGCACATGAATAGATTCCGTAACAATGCATACAACTAGAGGTGTTTGCAACAATGGGATGCACACAAATAAGTTCTGCAACCACGGATGTGCAAGGTTTATGGTATTGTGCAAACTTTATGGTATTGCTTGGTAGGCCATAGTTGAGGTGAATGAATGAATAGAAGATTGGAGAAAGACATTATGATATAACAAGCAGGGATAAAATATTCATGGATCTGAAGATGAATATTACAAGGGCTTAAGCTCTATAAATTTGGGGAAAACTTGTATGGTGGTGATGGATGACAATGTGAGATGGCTAGCTTGGAGTCTCGTGGACACCTCAAACCAACTCATAGTGTGCAATGGCCTATTACAATGGCAAATAGAAGATTGAGTTTTTGAAATATGAATGTGCTTATTTTCAAGTGAACATTCAACATCAGAGAATAAAAGTAATCAAGTATGGACTGATCATATCGTTGTTAGAGTACTCACTCCAAACCATAGTTGGAAAACTTGGACTTGGCTCAGACTTGGCAGCCCAAAATTTTGACTCAGACTTGGGACTCGACACCAACTCGGCATGGACTTGACAAAGAAAAACCTCATAATTACAAAAAAAAAAAGAAATAAATGCATTTAGAGAACATAAAAATCTAATTTGATGATCAATTTGTCATAATTCAAACATTACACATATCATATGATCCTCAAACTCTCAAAATTTAAAATTTCAGCAACTATGTTTGTTATGTTCAGGTGCCTAAAGAGTTTGAGCTCAAGACTCAGGAGTCCGAGCCTAAGATTGGGAGTGTTGGAGCAGGACTTAGCCGAGTACTCTCCAAGATTCGGCCAGACTCGGCTCGGGAGTCTGGTCGACTTGACTCGGCCAGCTCAGAGACTCGGGAGTTTGGAGAGTCTTGCAGAAAACTTGGAGAGTCTTCAAACTATGCTCCAAACCATAGAATATAAATCTATTGAATGATCTTATTTAGTGGCTAGAACCACTCATCACTTGTCTGAGTTATGTCTAAACTCAGAGAGATTTCACAATGTCCATGTCAGGGAGCATTGTATCAGACGCTGCATCATAAACAACAGTGGTTCTCTCCTTTGTTTTCTATTCAGTATTTCAATTATCTTATACAGATTCATGTTTTGGCTCCCCTAGTTTGCAGAATACCCTTGGCTTTCCAAGCAGTTTTCCTAGCCTCCAGACAACTTGTGGTGGGAAAAAAGATAATTGATGGAAGATTCAAACATTCTTGCACTAGTGCACATAGCCAAATCCATGTTGCCTTCATACGTTCAGAATGATGCTAGATGGATTGGCCTAAACCTTTTCAACAAACCATCTAGCGTTCCCTGCCTACTTAAAATGACAACTATAATTTCTTGAATTTATAACACATAAAAGCATCATTTTAAAAATGCTTTTTGTGAGCTCTGATGGTAAAGAACGAGAGAATTGGGTGATATTTTACCAAGGAAAGGTATTACATTTTTGATGCCCACTAGAATGAAGAAAGATGCAGGGGCAACAAAATTCCATCTCATACTCACCAAGTGTGAATTTAAGATCTTTCACACAAAGTGCAATGGAATTTTTTTGGGCAGAGCTGACAAGAATGAGAGTAATATTGTTATCTTTAGATTTAGATTTTGATCAAGCCTGAGGATCCATATTGATTAGAATCATGCAAAATTTCCCTTCATCCATGAATTGCACTATTTGGAAGTGGTGAAGGGAAGGGCTCTCATCTAGGTTGCATGAATGATCAAGATTGACAGCACAAAATATTTCTTGAACAATTAATTTACATTGAGTGACATTACCAATTGGCGATACATCATTCTTTTTAAATCCAATACGTATTATTGACTTTGTTTCTTACACTTGCAAGGGCATGGTGTTCAAGGCTGCTCACCAGTTCACGATGCACTTCTTAATTTTGTACTAGTCTATTTTTGCTTCTACATAAAGGAGAAAACTAGCTTGCAAAGCAAGGATCTTGTAGTCTGCCAACATTGAAGGATATATACTAAGAAGTGATCCTTTGGGTGAAACTTGAGAGGTGTGGATAACTTTAGGGGTGCCATTGGCATGGGCATCCTTGGCAAGACCAAGTTTGTTAAGATTGAGAGCTCTTTAAGTAGTACACAATGTTAGTTTTATGATCAGATGTAAAACACAGAAATTTAATTCAAAATCAACACAATAACACAGCAGATACCCTGGGAAAACCCTCCACTTGAGGGAGAAAAACCCAGCAACAATATATCACTTATATATTGAATCACAAATAATGTCTCCTTTACAAAGAGGCTGATATTTGTTAATGTTTAACAGCGTCGGTTGATCCTTCCAGCTCATGCCTTTGAGAAAATATTAAACTGAATGTAGCCTTCGGCTATTCATTTAATACTCATTATTTCGTGTCTTACAATCTGGCCGACATAAAAGTTCTTTTGTTATTTATTTTCTAAAGGCCGACATTTGTAAAAGTTCTTTAAATGTATTGAGGCCGACATATAATGAATTCATATATATTCGATTTCAAGGCATGACATTTCAGTTAGATAGATAATTCAATAGCTCTCTCCCAGCCCGACACAGAAAAGTGCGAATCCTTCTGAGAACAGATAATTGTCAAGTGTGAATAGATCACAGTCAAGGGTGACAAGCGATCATTGTCAACAAGTGAAGTTCGTCATTATAAAAGGCGAACATATCAGAGAACTGAGATCTCAACAGGTGCGAGCTACCTCAACAGAGAACTGCGATCTTAATAAGTGCGAGCTACATCAAAGATCTGTGCGAGCTAGTTCTGAGCGCTCATATACCAGTGATCAATACATTCTACAGCTCGTTGGTGCCATTCAAAGTCGATCTCTCAGTGACTGAATCTTGAAGTTACCAGATCGATCTGATGAAGTGTTGAAGATCTACTGTATACTGTTAGTTCAATATCCTCAGGTGTGATCTAAAGCATTCAATCTGTTATTTCTTATTGGTCTTGTGTCAGACCTCATTGTAAGTTGTAAATCTACCACTGTTGCATCGAATAATAAGAGAGATCTTTGTTGCTGGGTTTTTCTCCCTCAAGAGGAGGGTTTTCCCAGGGTACATGCTGTGTCATTTTGTCTGATTTTGTTTTAATCTTCTGTGCATTTACTTCTGATCAAATAATTAACAATATTAAGGCCAAGAGTAAGCACCACAATCTGATGCAATCACAGCAATGAAATAACTCAGCCTTCTATACAATATCGATCTGCTCTTGAATACAAACTCGCGCTTGAATATGTCGAACTTGTGATGAACTACGAACTGAATGAATGAATCTGAATGTGAATCAATGAAATGCCATCGAACATATATGCAAAGTGAAATGGAAGACGTGTCCCTTCAAAGCATCATGTTGGCCTTCATAGAAGAATGTGTCCCTTCATTAAATCGCGTCCATAATAAACATGATGTCGGCCTCAACAAGCATCGCGCCTCTTCTTGAATTCGAGTCTTCATTATTTAATAAAATTCGTGCCTCTTCATTAAATATAACATTACAATTCAAATAGCCGTTTAGGCTATCATTTGAATTGTCTTCAAGAGACATGATGCGCTGGAAGTAGCAGCCTGATGCTGCTCTATAACATCAACACATAAATACAATAGATTCCATAGGGTTATTCTAGCATACAGGGATTGCAAATCCCTGACTTCGTAATAATATTGGAGTGATGCATATGGTGCTATATTCCATCAAAAACTAAAATGAACTTTGGGATATATTGCCTTAATGGGTTGTTTAGGTTGAAACAATCTTGATCCATTAGTATCTCTAGTTGGGTCAATAACATAACTTGAGTGGGTCTTAGCATTGATTTTGTAATGCTCCACATGGACTAAAACAAAGAGCTTAACATTTCAATAGTTAGACGCATCGGAAGAGTTGGCAAATTTGAAAGAGGAAGAGGATTAAGAATGTGATTATCTCTTCATTCTCTTTCCTTGCTTCTTTTTGTTCTTTTTAGAATTATTGGCATGCTTTTGTAAGTTATTTTTGGAAATGTCTAACTTGCAAGTAGGTAGTGCATGCAAGTTGAAACTTCTGAAAAAAAAAAAAATGTCTTTGTTTTGTTTAGCTAGACAATGTTTTTGAGCTATGCACTTCTCGGTAGAGTCACCTTACACACGGGTCTAGTTGTAAATATTTTATAGTTTGTAGTCTAGCTTATCTTTGTTATCCTTCTTGATCTTGTGGGTTTCCTTATTATTCTTCATTTCCATAGGAAAGTTAGACAAACCATCACTAATTGCATTTTGATTGTGATCAAGTCATCTAGACACATGTGAAGAAGACCTTTTTTGAAATGAAAGCAGCTTAAGACTAGCTTGGATTCCAAATGCTTGTAACTTATGTTGAGCTTGTAAAGTATCCTCATTATAAAAAGGTTCTTTCCTAAGGAATTTAAGGCGAACTTCACACCTCAAGGCAGAAGAGAACACATCAAAGAATTGCACGTTGTTGAATCTCTCTTATGAGTATAGAGAATGAGAGGCCAATGCTACATGTACTCAAAATTAGATGTAGTTTGATCTTGTTTTGTTGTTGTAGGTGATTGAATTTGTAGATTGATTTATTTGAAAGGAAGGTCTTGGAATTAATGAAGGGATTCCTCTTGCAAGGTTCAGGCGAACATCTTAAGTAAGAGCTTATCATCATGCTCCCAAACCATGAAGCATAGTTTGCAAGGAGATAACTAAAACCTTTGGCAACGAGCATGTAGAGGGAAGGTGCAAGAAGATAGCCTTATTTGACAAGCCTAGAAAGTCCAAACTATTCATATTGCTTCCCATTGATTGTACTATAGCTAGTAGCATCTTGAAAAAGCATTGGCATATATTTGACAATGGATGGACCAAACCCAAGGGCTTGAAGCATAGCCAAAATGAAAGGCCATTCAATTGTATCATAGGCTTTCAAAGTTAGTTTTGACAAACAACGCTTTTTGTGAGTAGGTGTGAGCTCAATCCACACCCTCTTAGACAACAATTATTTTTTCAAAGATAAACTTACTATATGTAAAACTTGTTTGTTTAGGCTGCACAACTAAAGTTTGCTAGTCACTTAGACGCAAGGTGAGAGCCTTGGCGATTATCTTGTTGGAGACATTCAAAAAAGTTATTGCCTCCAATTGGTGATTAGTTTTGGACCCCAATACTTGTGGATGAACTAAAAGAATTGGTCTTCATAGCTTCAAGTTAAAGCTTATAAAAATCAGGACCAACAATATCTCATAGAGTTTGATAGAACTCATAAGGAAAAGCATCAATGCTAGGGGCTTTGTCACCAGCCTTGTGCAGATTCTCAAAGGAATGGAGCCAATCACAAACCAATCTTTGTGTTTGTTGTAAGCTTGCAAGGAACTACCCCAAGAGATTGTGTCATAGCTGCTTGATTAGCTGGGCTTGAATTTTGGACTGTAAAGACAACCTTCTAATAGAGGCTTGTAGATTGGTAGGTTAATGAGTGAGGTGAGACTTTGCTTCCATAAAAGACTTAATTTTGTTAGGAGCATGTTGGGACCAAATATGCTGGAAAAGTTCTTTTGAAATCCAGTTTCCAATCTTCAACAAGTGCATGACCTTGAGCTAAGTTCCTCTAGCCACATAGACCTCCTCCACGCTAAGTTTATGGCATAGATAAGTTGCTAGGAGTTCTGATTCTTGTTAAATGAGGATTGTTCAACTTCTAAGAAACTCTAGGAAAGTCCTAGGTTTTGATGTCATGATCCCATTGTTGAAAGATCATGTCTTTCTTGCTATAAACTTGAAGGAAGGTGGCAGTTCGAGAGATGGTAGTTGATCACCAATGAATCCAACTTGAGCCTATGTGGGCCAACAAACTAAGTTTCGAATGTGTTTAACATGAGAATCAATTCATTCATGGTAGAGATGAGTAGTGTTGGAATAAAAATGGTTTTGTTTGACACTCATCCACGTTGTTATCCATTCAATGGAAAAATGATTGGGGAAATTATTTGAAAGAACACCCTCAGTCATCGCATTCATTGAGTGAATAAAGCAAGTAGAGAAGAAACATTTTGTTATGCTAACTGTAGAGAAGGGGGATTCGCTACTCACGAGTTCTTTTCATTCAGAGAGCCTCACGGGGTGAATTGCCCTAAACTACCTCAAGGAACAACACGAAAGTTCTAGAATTAGAAAGAGCAGGTCACGAAGATTTCCTAGACAAATTGACAAGCTCTTGGCCAAAGGACGTTAGCGCGGGATACAGACGATAGTGCGGTGCAGTAGCATCCAAGAGGTGCGTTGGCGTCTCGTACGGACTAGAAGGCGAGTTTATCACAAAAAATAGCTGAGTGACTACTAACAATAAGATTGCTAAGAACTTACAAAATGCGATAAAGTAACAAAATGTAATAGAACTAAAGTAAAGTGAAATAGAAATGATAAAGTAAGAGAATAAGAGAGAAACTTCTCACAACAATCCAAGTAATGAAGCCTCCAGTATGTGAATGTCTTCAATACTTGCATGCGTAAGGTCTGGAGAAATTGATGGGGCTGTAAAGGGGTTTGCCTCAGTCAAACCCCGTTTTGGTGTTCCCACCTCCATGGATAGCCAGATAGATAAAGAGAAATAGAGTATGCAAGTGTGATGTGATAAAAGCAAACCCCGCTCGAGGAGGAGAACCTGTATCACAAAATGTAGGTGATAAAAGCAATCCCCGCTCGAGGAGGAGAACCCGTATCACAAAGTAAGAATGTAATAGATAGGGGATGTGTGAAATCCCAGGATGCTCAAAGGTGCAAGGCACAAGGTAGATATCACATGCAAGGCTTACAAAGCCAAGGAGGGAGACAAAGATAGTTGCAAGAACCAAGAGGGTTGCAAGGATTGTTGTGAGAGTTTGAAAGTGCTGCTTTAGCAAACAAGGAGAGCTATGCAAACAAGATAGTAAGAGAAAGATGGGAGAGTGTCCAATATGGAAGCCCACTAGGAGTAGAAGACCAAATGCATTGAAAAGATGACTTTTAAAGAGGGAAAAGAAGCTTCCCGGGCGGTTACAAGGCACCCCGAGCCGTTACCATCGACAAAAGTAGATGACAAGTGGCAAACATGCTCATAAATGGTCATTTGAATGTTGAAATGTCACAGGACACTAGCGCGACGCACTAGTGTCTAGACACATCATGCTACAAAACAACACGAACGAGAAAAGCACAAGGTTTAACACACAGCTGGTGCACGAAGGTAGCTGCTGAAAAGGGGGCCTTTGAGCATCCTGAGAAGGGAAAAAAGGCTGATGCAGGGGCTAAAATGAGCCTACACAAATGCTAGGGGAGTGGACACTAAAGCGGATACAAGAATGTATGTGAAATTGCAAGGGGTGCAATTTTACGACATTACCCTAACATGGCCCAATTGCATATTTAAGAACTTGTTCATTGCCCCATTGGAGATTGGATCATGTAAATGAGGTTGTGAGTGAGAATGGTCATTGATGGTGATTGGGATGAAAAATCTTTAAGTTTATAATGCATATTGAACAATGCCTCACTCGTTGACACATTAGTGCACATGGAGGAAGCCTTATTTTCCATGTATTTACTCATGTTGAAATCCACATAGAGATTCCTAGGCTTAATGACTTCATTAGAAGGATACATATTGACTATACAAGTAGGCTGATTGCAAAGTCAAAAAGTGTCAAGATGACCTAGTTAGCGAGGTCGGAATACCAACCAACAACTTGGGAGTTTAGATCTAAATAAGCAACATGACAACCCCATCTTGTCCAATTTCACGGTTGGACATGTGGCATATTGCACTCAACCAAACTATAGTAACCACTATTTGGAGTAGAAAGTCAATATTAATTTCTTGTAGATAAAGAAATTCTATTCCTTGGAAAATTTGACAATTGGTCATAACCGTATATTTCTGGGTAGGGTTAGTTAGGTCATAGATATTCCATGTGTACATAATCACTAAGTTACTAGTTCAAGTTCGGGTTTAAGTTCGAGGGTTTGGTTCATGGGTTTGGGCAAATTTTTTTTGGTGGTTGGGTTCGTTGATACAAAAACATATAAAAATCAGAAACATATCCATATTTGCAGCAGTAATTAAGTTCAAAATACACCACCATAGTAATAGTCAAATAACATAGCAAAATACACCACCAATTTCGTAGTCAAATATTAGTGAAACTCGAATGTCATGTTATAGACTAAAGTTCAAAAATAATAATGTAAGTGTCAACAATCAGCTATCATTGATCATTGATCAAATATCATATGGTTCATCAAAAATATCATCATCACCGTCCATATTAGATGATGTATGTAGTGGTAAATTAGAAGAACCTCACTAGCTAGCTCATAGTCATCATCAACATCAAGTGCAACAAAGTGGTTAGAGGAAGCATCCAAGTCAAGACGCTCTAGCTCGATATCCCACTTCCTTGTGTCCCCTTCTTTGTAAGCACTTTCTTTGTGTGTAAGAAGCCGCAAGTTTGAATGCACACACACCAAGTCCTCTGCCTTTTTTGAATGTAGTCTATTGCGCTTTATTGAGTGGATGAAGGAGTGTGTGCTCCAATTCTTCTCAGATGAAGATGAACTAGCAACCTATTAAGACCAAATTAGATAGTTAAGAGTTACAAAATTTAACTAATTAAATTTAAAAATTAAAATATAATTAAAATTGTAAAACTTAAACGATAAAAGATTTTGACTATAAAACTTACTTGGGATAAAATCTTGATTGCAAGAGGTTATAGGTACGTGTATGCTTGGCCATGGAAGTACCACCAACTATGAGCATCGACCATGTACTTGTCTCAAAGAGCATCAAGACCACAATCATTGGAGCATGCAAAACCCATGAACTCAACCCTCACTGCATCATGTTGATCACAACCAGTGAAGAGTCTGCGAAGTGCTGCCTTGTCCCTTGAGCCACTTTAGCATCTCTATATGGGGCAAATCTTGTTGTCACAGAAAGGAGTTGAGCACTGTAGTATTTGGGACTCAATACAAAAGCAAGAAGATGCAACAAAGTGGTCATTTTGTTCCATCTTTCTACAATGATTTTGTGTAGTTCTTTGAAGAACTTTTCTTCAGGATCTTGCTCTTTTGCATTGATGATGGCTTTCATCTTCTCAATCAGAGTCAATGCCATCATATACTTCACCCAAACAAGGTCTATCCATGTTAGTATAATGGATCATGCTCAATAAGGGCTTAGTGAAACTGAGGAGATACTCAACACAATCCCACCAAATGTCATCTAGGATCATTTGCTTAACCTTTGTTTCCCTTGTAGTGCTAGATTGCCTCCATATGGACCAATTAGGGCCGATGACCATGTTAGAGAGTGCCTCACAAACCTTTACAAGTCGTCTCAACACAATTGTATTTGAGGCAAAACATGTCTCAGCAACCTGTTTGAAAATCAAAATAAAATAAAATTTAAATTTACAAAAGTTAAAATAACATTAAAAATATTACTAAAGCAAAACATGTTTATATTTAACTTACCTTCAACAGCTCCAATTTCAAGAATGTTCTAAATATGCCTTGTGACATATGGTGGTAGGTGATGAACATTTGGATGCCTTCGCCCTCAACATACACCTGTTGATCCAATCAATTTTGTTTGCAATTTTTGTAGCATTAGGGTGAGGGAGTGGACAACACAAGGTGTCCAAACAATGTGTGAATACCGCTCCTCAACCAATAACCCAACAACAATACAACTTTTTGCATTGTCTGTTATAACTTGCACACCATTTCGAGGGCCCACTTCATCAATAGCTTGACAAAGAATGTTAGCAATAAATGCACCATCCTTCACCTCTCCTTCACAATCCACTGCTCTCAAAAACATTGCCCCTTTAGGGGACATTGCAATAACATTGATCAATGGGCGATTTTTCTCATCTTTCCATCCATCAAAAACAATGGTCACCCTTGTTTCGATCCATGAATCCTTAATGGGCTTCAAGGAGTCCTCTACAAATTTCACCTCTTTATCTAATAAGGTGCTACACACCTTCTCAAAATTTGGGCCCTTATACTCTTTTGGAGCCTCATTAATAGATTTCACCATTTTTTGCCAATATGGTGAGCGATCAAAATTGAATGCCAATCCATTCACATAGACACATCTGGCTATGTCTTGATCGGCAATCTCTCTAGCCTAATTCTGAAATGAAATTTTCATCTGTCCCTTTGATCTCTTATGTGTAGAGGCCACAGGTTGCTCTTCAGGTATGGACATAAAAGGATGGCCCTTTGTAGGTTGAAAATGATAAGGCGGTGTAGTGGGCTTCATCCCTCGAGATCCTTTCTTTAATAAAGGATGATTTGATCCACAAACTCTTGCTTGGTCTGCTTTTTCTTGCTCTTCAATATATGCCAATACTTGCATTTTTGGAATGCCTTTATTATCTTCACTTGGACAAAATTTGATGCCTAGTCTAGGGATCTTGCACAAATGGCCTTTCACTTGACTGTATGAGCTTGAATATCTAACTTTACAATGACCACAAATCCAAACATAACCTCCACCACCTGAAAAAAGTTGTACCATTTCAACATATTTCCAAAGGGGAGAGTTTGGGTTTGTTTTGAAGCGAGATTGACTCGTGGAGCTAGAAATAGTTGCCATTGTAATACCTAAGGCAACAAGTTCAATAAACAACACATTCAAAGAATTGAAACTAATGAAATTTGAAAACAATTTTTTTTTAATATATTATTATATAAATACAACTTATTAGTTAATTAATTTTAAAAAATTAAAGCATGTGTTATAGATACCTAGAAGAATGAAAACAAACAAAAAACTTCAAAACAAAGAAAGAGAGTTCATTTGTAAAAAACAAAATGTAGAAAAAAAAACCAAAAACTTCAAAAAACCTACCTCTTTTGAAGAAATATTCCTCTACGATCTTCTTGGCAACAAACGAACACTTGCAAATGCATAGGAATAGCACAACAACCAGCTTTGAGTGTTCAACAATCAATCTTCAACTCTATCTGTGCAATGGCAAGCAAGAAAATAAGTTCAACGATGAAGGGAATTTTTTTTGTTTCTCATTCACAATGTGACAAATGAGTTTGCTTTTTCCAATTATGTGTATTATCACTCATACATTAGGGTTTGGGGGCTTTATTTAATATTTTTATGTAAAAAAAAAGTAAAAAAAAAAAGAAATTTTGTGCTTGAGTGCATGAGGGCTTGAAATTTGCCTCAGGTCCGCTCGGGTTCAGCAGGGCTGGACCCATAGGGGATCGGACTTGGACCTTGGACCTGGGTTAGACCGGACAGAGACCCGGGGGCCCCTGGGGGTGGACCGGTAACATAGCATAATCAATGCATGATGTTGAGGTGCATGTTCTATTCCTCTAAACCATCAAGGGCAACATAACTATTAGCCATGAATTCATTTTGGTTATCATACATAAACTTTCCCATAATGGGTGAAGGGTTGTGGGGATGGAAAGCAAAAATCTTTCTTGAAAAATAAGTAGTAGCAGGTGGTTGGTTTAAGACCTTGCCCTAGTCCTTGGGCTTGCCACCACCTCTCCTACTTGTGGATGCCAATTCCTTTTTGGAAAAATGGAAATTAACCATAGCAAAACCAAAAAAACGAAAAAGAAAAAAATCAAACAAAACTGTAGTAGCAGTAAATGCCTTGAAAAATAAATAAATAAAAACTTAATAAAAGTAATTCCTAAAAAACCCTAACAGTAAATTAAAAAAACCAAAAAATAAAATAAAACCCTAGCATACTTTTGATTGAAAATACCTTGAAAATAGAATAGTAAACAAAAAAAAAACCATATCGCTGAAAATAGCTGATGCTGCTACTGGGAGCTGAATAAGAGCTGAAATAATAACTCAAATGCTTGCAAACTCTTCTGCCATCACTGCCAAAAAATAGTCAAAATGATGAAAAATGTGAACTATTTGGGCTGGACAGTATTATGCAAGCGCAGGTGATTTTTTTTGAAAAAATTGTGATTTTTTGCCATGTGATTGATAAGTTATTTATGAGTCACAGGTGTATTTTTCACAAAAAACTTAGGGCAGAGTTATGCCATGAGTAACTCATGAGCTGTTTCGACACAAGTTTTTCATCTATGGTTCTGGCACAGATATAAACCAGCTCTCCTCATAATTCCCATCCATTCCTACTAAAATCCTGCTGAAGATAGTTCTATAACTTTCAAGCCTATTCACACTAAATAACAATACAAACAATCATGAGCACATCCCCAAAGTTATAACTTCCAATTCATCCTTTGTTATGTTATTTGTCAACGCAAATGATACCCTGGCTGATCTTCTCAAAATAGAAGAAAAAGGAGCTGATATTCCTTAACTACAGCAGTGCATCTCCATGCATCTCACTCATATTCAATGGTAAAAAGACAACCAAATTCTTCATTAAAATTACGTGAGAGAGCAGAAGAAATGCATTAACTTGCTGATAATCAACTACCAAAATCTTCTCAATCCACAAGAAGCTACAGAGGAGATCCTTATGAATGCAAAAATATGGTGTCTTGCTGAAACAATTCAGAAAAAAATGCAACAAGGTACATCCAAAAAACATAAATTAGATGGTCTAGAATACTGCTCTCTGCTACAACAATTTGCATTTCAACAAGGAAGCCATACTGAAAGGCATCCCTCTTGACAACTATGTGCCCTGGAATCAACAGCTACAGCATCTGGACGATGAAGCCAGGATTCTGCCTTTTTTCTTGGGAAGGATGCTAATCAACCCTAAATGTTTCTCTGCATGCTGATCTCTAATAGCTCTAAATTTGTAGATCTTTTCTTAATTTTGGTCCTCTAAGTTTATAGTTATGTTTTTTATATGAAACTTTCTACGTAAGGTTTGAGCTACCCACAGTTTTAGACTTTATCTCATAGGCTTTCATAGTATATCTGCTGTAGCAGTTGTTTGTAACTTCACACCATTGTGTTATGGCTTTCCAGCTCATGTTCCCAACTCATTATATTTGATGCATAAAGAAATGTAAGATTTTGATATGTATGTAATAATTATAGCCATTTAATAAACACTTGGATAATTTTTTTTTTACCTTGGCATCAAATGAGCATCTTCAAGGAGTTTGTTAAGGCATTCCCTGTTTTTGTTTCATTTATGACTATCTATAATAAGTGTATACCTTAACCAAAGTCCAATGTCTATTATTTGTTCCATAATTCGACAAGTGGTACCTTTCATACGTTGTATGTTGGAGTAAGACTGCCTAATTCAATTTGCAAATTTAATTTGAGTTGAGGTAAAGAGTAAAATGTCGAGGCCTTGGAAAGGTTAAAGTGTTCTTATTCTCATTCAAACTTAATTGATGTTTTCTTGTTTCAGGTATGGATGGGGTGGACAAAGAGAAGGTGCAAAAGGTAGTGTATGAGATGAGTAAAGGATCCAAATATTTTGAAAATGAAAAGAGAAGGGAAGCATATATTCAGCAAAGGATAGATAACCTACGTTGTCAGGCAGCTCTTCTCACTTCATCTGATATTGCCAATTTTGAGAAGGTATGGCACAAGTCATTTTTAGATTGTTTCTTTCTAATCACAACTTGAAGTCAATGGTTGTTTTGGATGTAGTTGGGTTTGACTCAATGTTGTGCTCTCTAATTATGTGTAGCTCATTGTGCTTAGGATGTAACCAGGCAAACACTTGGTTATTGGATTATAGTTAGTACTTGTGATCTTTGCCTTCCTCATTCCTGTGAATCAAATTCAGGTCTGATTATATAATTGTGTCTCCTTTTTTTAAATGTATTCATCGGGAAAACTTGAAAACTTATAGGTTGCAGATAGAAGAGTTTTGGAGCTTGAAGGTGCCAGAGATCTATCAAGAACATGGATACATGTTGATATGGATGCCTTCTATGCAGCTGTTGAGACATTAGAAAATCCTTCACTGGCAGGCAAACCCATGGCTGTAGGAAGCATGTCAATGATTTGCACAGCTAATTATGAGGTGAAAAATGTGTTCTACATTTCTCTTTGTTGTTGCTAAGTGTGTGTTTCACCTCTGATTTCAAATTCAGATTCTCTATTTCATCAAAGGTTGGTTTGGTAGGCATTATAGGGATAAATCAAATGCTAAGTTACCGGGCTCTCTCATATAGCCCCCCATACCCTGCAAAATATGTCTGGGTTCTTGGTATGGTTCTGGTTTGCCCTGAGTTCGATCAGATTCTTCCCTGGCCACCTGGGTTCTCTGTGGGTCCTTCACAGAGGACCCAGGTGGCCAGGGAAGAACCCAGGGAGAACCAAGAAGGACCCATCCAGGGAATTAGTGATTAAACAATGCCCATACCAATATCCATCCATATCAAAATCAATGAATATCTGAAACCTGTACAGAAGCATCAACACAATGGTATGGCTATCTGGAAATGTACGGCCACATTGCAAAATTTCAATCTTTCAGAGAACTGGAATTTTCAATAACAAATATGTTTGCATAGCCATTATAATAGTTTTCAAACAGTACCCACAACAAATTTCTGCTCATAACTCTATTTGCAATCCAAATAAGAGTACGGCCTAGTTGACATGTACGGACCGGCATGGGGAAAACGGATGCATTCAGGAATTAATTCTCCACAGCAAGATTTGCTTTCAATACACAGAGGTAATTGTCATGTCATTAGATTACACTACACAAATACCCAGAACCAACATAACTTCCTTTCAGTAGATCAAACAAATATGTGATACAGCCTATAGCTCACCAAGGTATGGCCGATAATGTGAAGAGCTCCTTCAGAAATGTTTAATGGACTAAACATTAGTTTCGATCCCTCAATATAAGCGCCTACCAAGATTATGGTATTCCAAATAATACCTGGGACCCACGGTATTCATATTTGAATTTCCTTTGCAATATTATGATTAAGGCTCGAGTATTTACTATTTACATTTTTGCAAATTATGAATATGATTATATGAGGTATTACCGTATTTCAATATTCTATTTATTGGCAATTATGTCTAATAGACTATAGTTTATCAATTATCATTTATGTCTAATGAATATCATTGTTCTTATAATTAAATTTATAATTTTAAACATGCTCATGAATCAATGGCATTATGTTTATAATTTAATAATTTATAAATTATATATATATATATATACTCCCGTACCCGTACCCAAGAATTTTTTTTGCCGTACTGACGTACCTGCATCTGTACCCTAATCTGAACCGTACCCAAACCGGCAACTTAGATCAAATGCAAACAATGATTGAGTATTGTTTCCTGATTCTCATGCATTTGGTTATCCAAGTATATGATCATTTTAAACAAACACGCATAATTTCTGAATGAATCTAAATTTATAATCATAAGAACATATTTCAGTGACTTCACAGAGTTTAAGGAAGTCGTTTTATTTGTTTGGGATTTATCTAAATGTCTCAGAAAAGTTTTGAATGAGTTTGCCTATCTGTGTACAGGCTCGAAAATTTGGTGTCCGTGCTGCAATGCCTGGATTCATTGCACGAAAGCTGTGTCCGGATTTAATTTTTGTGCCGACAAATTTTCAGAAGTATTCACATTACAGTGAGCTAACAAGAAAAGGTTTTATATGCTCCAACTGCTGATGCCTAACTAGCATGCAGATATGTTTAAAATTGTCTAAATGAAAAAATCTCCTTACCATGTTAGGTTTGTCACTGACTAAATGATCTATTATGTGTTTCTTCAGTATTTCATGACTATGATCCTCGATTTATTGCAAGGAGCCTGGATGAAGCATATCTTGATGTTACTGATGCGTGTAAGGAGCGCTGCATGAGTGGAGAAAAAGTAAGCTTTTGTGGTGTATACTACATGCTTTCTGCTAGGTTCACATATATTTTGATTTTCACTTTTAGTTGTCTTGTGAACACAGTTTCTTGTAGCACCTTTGCTTTTCTATTATTACGTTGATGTTTTCTTATAATGAAGGCCACCAAAGAAATTGAATATTGCATGTTGTTTATTTTTCATCTGAGCTGCATGTAGCTTTTCTTTTGATATTGACTTTATATTGTAGGGTTTTTTGAGTAGAGATAATCATAGCACATTTCGTTTGCCTCTTATGCAAAGTTGTTTTTCCACTTTTTGTAATGGAGGTTGCAGAAGAGATTAGAAGTATCGTTTATGCTCAAACTGGGCTGACTTGCAGTGCAGGAGTAGCGGCAAATCGCTTGCTTGCAAAGGTGCATATAAATTTCCTTTCTGTTATTTCTTGGAACTGCAAACAGGTATTTAGGTCTTTCAAGGCTAAATCATTGACAGCAGGATCAAATAATAGAAACTTCATTTTATAAAGATCGAGAATCTCACATCTAAATATGGTAAATATTAAAGAATCTAAAGAATTGATATAAAACCTCTACACAGTTTTTTCCAAAAGCATCCCTCTCAATATCATGGACTGTCAAAACCTTATGTTCTTAATAAATATTAAAGAATCCAGAAGTTGTATTTATAGTAGTTCATCCAATGTATTTCAAAACAATTCTTGCTTTTATTAGAAACTAAAGCATGTATGATAAAGGTTCTCTGCTTGTCCTATTTGTTATTTTTTCCTTTGTTTCTCATAAGTTATACTAGCTTGATACGGGTTTCTCTTTTGTTATTGGGATTTCTATGTCTTTCATTCAGATTGTTTTCTGTTTTCAATGCATGCTAGTAAGGGGTCAATTTCTGATTAAAACTACATCATAATCCTTTATTTCTTGTGAATTCCATCTCATTTGAAGTATTGTGTGCATTCAGATTCTAGATTCTGGTTATTGTATCCATGCTCCACTTTTTTGAATAATTGAATCACAATTTCCTTGGGAGGAGTTTGCTTATTTCATGTAATTATGGTAGAAAATGTGTTCAAAGACTGCTTTGGTATGTTTGGAATTCAAGTTTTTTCCATTGCAGAAGATGCTCTGTTCTGGCCTTATTTGTTTATCTAATTACCCCTAGCATTTCAAATTGCTTCTGTTTCAAGATTGACATTCCTTATCTACCTTAAAGGGATAGTGCTTGCCCCATTCTGCCATGCATTTCCAATGTTCTTTACAGTGATCATGGAAACATTTTGAAACTTTGAATTAGTGAGGAGCTCTTGTCAATATTGCCAATGCTCAAATGGTGTATTTGTATTCTACAAGGTCTAAATAAGCAAATGGTAGTATCATCTATTTCTAGTGATGAAGGAAGGCTTATTATAAAGCTTTCATTTGACATAGATCCAGTGTCCTGAAAACTATATTCTTTGTCAACCTTACTTATTCAGGACTGAACTATGCCCTCAAAAAGGGTCTTCAAAGGCCAAAGAAACAAGATTATCATTTCTCCTTGTTTTCACTACTTAAGGAAGATTATTTATGATTATAGAATGTGAATGTCTTCTCTTGAGATTATGTTTTGTGTTGAGGGATTACCTGCAGAGCCCACTAGGTTTTCCTATAAATGCTGCAGATTATATCGATTATGCAGAATTCTGAATGTGATATATTCACTGTTTAAACTTAAAAGTTAAAAAGGATAATTTTTCTGTAGAAATAGTAAATTCGCGCATCTTAATTCTTTATTTTAAATCACACAGCCATGTTCAGAAGATTACATATTCCCTGGTAATTTTATTTGTAACAATTAATGTAGAATATTATCATCTAAAGTTCTAAACTGTTAGCAGGTAGTTAAGTGAGCCATCTGCATAGTTGGTGTGATACATTTAAGTATCCGAATATTATCAAGGTCTTCTTTTAATGGGTTGTGTGCAATTATGTGTGTACTGAAGGCATTGGTCCTGCACCTACCTTATAAATATGTTTAATTCATCACAAATTACTAGACCTTAAGTGCATATCTGCATTTTAGATTACAATTTTGATTTTCTCTGAGTCTTTTTCTGTGCTAAAAATTGAATGTGTAAGGCTTTACATTCATTTGTTCATTTAGTGCTTAAAGTATTAGTTTAAGAGATGCTCTACTGAATTTTTTTGTGTAATTATAGTCTCGACTCTCTCAAGGGCAACCAAGTACATGAATCGGGAAGATTGAATAGGACTTTGTAGCATGTTCTTTCGTATGAATATATAGAGTGCTTTCTATGTTTGTGCCGAGGAAATGACTTACCTTTTTGATTCATTGTTTATTCCTAGTGCTTTATTTTTTCTTGTCTGATCTGCCTGTCTCTTCTGATAAATATGCTTTTGGATTTTAACTAATTATTTATTTGAAATGTTTTCGATGGTTATACTTACAGGTTTGCTCGGATATCAATAAACCTAATGGACAGTTTGTCCTGCCAAATGAGCAGCATGCTATCATGACTTTTGTGGCATCATTACCAATACGAAAGGTTCTTCCAAAAACTATTTTGTGTGGTGTGTTTTAGCTGAAATTGATCAAACTTCTTGGTATCTATATTAGTACATCCTATGACAAAGCATTTTCGTGGCAACATTTACCATTAGTCTAGTTATATTTATTATAAATTTATATACTATAACTAATTCTCAATGCTTTTCTAATAATATCCAATAGTATTGTATAAATATCTTCATAATGTTTTGGTATTATTTTTCATTTCATGAAATTCTATATTGGTCATAAAGTAATTTGTTTTCAAGGAGAAAGGGGACATTGGTATGTTCAGAAAGACGGATACTTTTTCTTTGTATGTATGTATTGTTCTTTTTTCTAATATTGAAGTAAAAGCCAATGGGCTCTTGTTTAAGGAGTAAAATGTAATGAACACCTCTGATTTTTTTTTTGTTTTGTTTATGGAATAAGACAGAGATGTAGAATGTGTTTTGTTTCAAGTTTCAATCATAGTGGTTGTTGCATACATTGAATAACACTGCATAGAAAGAGAACAAACTTTTCTTTGCATCAAAACATATTGAACGCCATTACAAATCAGATTTGCATCAAACAATAAACTGAAATCAGACTTGCAGAATTAATTGCAGACCTGATTACAAAGCCAAAATGTGCATTTTCAGGCCTTCAGATGATCAGCAAACTCCTCCAAACTCTTCCAAATGGCTTAGAGCCAACATCCAATCTATGCAGATTTAAAAAACATAGAAAAACCTCGCCAAAAAGGATGCAGATTTGTGTGACCAGCAAGCCCACGTGACACAAGAAGAGAGGTGCCTGCCTTGAGGGCGATTTGCTTTATAATTGCAGTCCTTAAACATAACCTACATGCAATGGCTCAAAAGATGGCGCCCAACAAAGAGAAATGCAATGAATTAATACCCAGAACAATACTTGGCAGTCCCACTGGTTATGGACAAAGTTTTCTTTTCCAGTATCGCAGAAAAAGCACATCAGCACCCTGAAAAATCATCTAATCACTACCAAATTTGAACAACATTCCAAGGAAGCTCACATCACATCAAAAGCTAAACACCCATATTAGAAAACTTCATAAATGCTATTCTTCTTCAAACCCAAATCACCAAATCAAGCCAAAATTGCTGTCACTATCAAACCAAGAATGCCAACCAGCTAGGGTGGATGTTTCACCACTGAAACCAGCAACCAAGAAGAGGGTTTTCGTCCTCAACCAGCAAAAGAAGAACTCCTTGAGCTCATTCCAGCAACATCTCCTTAAGTTGTCAAAACATGCCTATGCAAATGAGAGCTCAAACTCATATTTATAAAGTGAGGGAAAGTTTTGGGCAACTTGCATTTGAATTTGAATGTTATTTCCCTCTCATTTCACTTTATGAAATGACATGAAATTACCCCAAGAGGGGCGTCCAACTTTTGCCTCCAAAAATTTCACTTTTCATTTTTTATTTAAAATTGACATTAAGCCCAAACTAGGCGTCCCACCTTATGAGACATAACATTAGCCTTAAAAAATGATAAATAAACTCCCTTTCAGGTCCCACACAAGGAGAAACATTGGCCATTTTTAAAAACAACTTCACCTTACTATGCCAAGGGGTACACTTCATGAACCCACACCCCCCCTCACTTAAGTTATAAAGCAACATTGTAAAACTTAAGTGGCCATAAGTCAAATATTAATTTGGCCATCAAGAGAACTCACCACCATAAGGACTCACCACTGCTGTAAATAGAAAGCCCTACATTGAGCTGCTGGATGAATGGAGCCAAGATTAGGCACTATTAAAAATAGTAAGTGAGTCCAATCTCCCAATCCAACCAAATTGGCGACCAACTGGAACTTACTAAAAATAGCCACTGCTAAAAATAGCAACTCAATTGGAAAGTGAAGAGCACACAAAAAATATTGAGAGGGGGGGGGGTGATGAATTAGTATTTTAAACTTTTAAACATATGAAACCATAAGAAATTAGAAATAAAAGCAGTAAGAGCAACCATCAAAATGAAGAACACCAATTTTCCGTGGAAAAGCCCCGGGTTTGTTGAAAGCAAGGTAGCTGATCAGATATAAATAATGATTGCATTCATGCATTATCATTATTTATATCAAATCTCCAATCCTAAGTATAATCTGCTTTAAATAAATCAAATGCATATATGTCTTGATTTATGGTTGATGACAAATCGTCGGCTTTGTTAAAGTCGAAGGGATTAAATATAAGAGACATGTGGATTGAAGAGACGTGTTTCTATGAGAAGCATCTCCCTAAATTCGTGCCTCCCTAAATCTTAAAGACGTGTCTTCCTCACCCATATTTATGGGAGTTTTGATCTTCAAAGCAGATTATGGAAATTGATAGATATTCTGCTCTTGTAGATTGAATCTGACCCAGAAGAACTTCAGACTTAGTGAATTATGATTCTCAACAACATGGTATCAGAGCCAGGTTATAAAATTCACAAGTCTGAATTTTCGATCTACATTCCTTTCAAGCGCGCACTCTGCCTAGTGCGACATCGTTCCTGAAGAGCCGTCATTGGAGACCCCTGGAGGAAGATACGACAATCCTGTCAGAAGCGCACAGGAGACCACAGATGGTGTGGGTGGCGAGAGCCGAAGGCTACGCAGCCACCTGCAGGAGATTTGCCCCCATGGTCACTTGGAGAAAGCAGCAGATAACATTATGCTTGATTGGACACTGTATCTTTGGTTGATCGTTATGATGGATCGATTATACAATCTAGTGACTTGCTGTAAAAGCTCTCTGCTAAGGCGTCCTCAAAATTCGTGTTTTCATTGATAAGTTTTGTGCCGGAAATACAAAGGCGGAAGAGTATTGAGATCGTGGCACCCTTCTTACATTCTCGTGACGGGATTATTCCCACAACAAATATGCTTACTGTCTGTGCCTTCACTATCGGTATCGTGGGAGTATTATTGGAGGCGACTGATATCGGGATTTCATTCTCCGGACAAAAGAACTTATATGGCGTCAATTATATGACTGATTGTCAAGCATTTCAAAGATGCAATATTAAACCCACGGGAAGGATATAGACAAGTATATCGGTGGTGTCGGGAGGTTGGATGTTTTGGAACTTAGCGAAGAAATATGTAATTACTGGAAGATCTTCGCTACAATGCAGGGAACTCTATACGTCCTGCATTCACACCATCGGCGATATCTTGCTAATGTATATGAGGAAGCCTAAGGTTATATGTATATATATATTGGTTGTCTTAAGTTTACGTTTGGTATTCATGAATGCTAGTGACGTTTAATTGCATAGTGCATTCGTCACCGACATTCACAGAATTGGCCGTAGTATGATGGGCAATTATAAACGTGCGAAGTCATTAAAGTGGAAACTCCAGGCTTAATGATGCGTGTTTGTATTCGAAGTCTTAAGGAATCAATGTGTTTGCCAGCGACCATATAAGGGAAAGTAGCAAAGATAAAAATATCTGGATTGCTAGCAGATTGTCTCTTTAAATCATCGACTGGTCTCACTGAACCATATCGAGGTTACCTGGAGGTGTCGTGAACAATTGTGCATAAAGACAAATATACGTTCAGCGATTAAGGTTTGACCATCAAGGAATTCAAGACTCTATGCCACTGTAGGAAGGCGCATTGAGGCAAATCCGTGGTGAACTAAGTGTTTTGTTCGGGCATCTTGACGGGTTGTACTCAACATTCATCATTACGGGAGGAAAGACACTAGCGACGGTTGTTTGCATATTGTTGTTCGATTCATGATCCCTGTGTCTGAGGATGTCCCGATCGGAAGGAGAGTGGTACTGCGCACGGAATTGATCAAGGCTCCATTCAAGAAAGTAATAATGCCGAGATGATGAACATGATCCTTTCTCAATGTGCGGCACAAAGAATATTGTTCGGGAGCAAAGATGGGAAGGCTACGTTGCTTCAGAACTGACTCGGACCTTAGCAGATGAGCCGCAATGGAATGAGTGTGCGTGGATTTCTAATCTTAGAGTAAGGGCGTTCGGCATTGCAATCCATGTGATACTGAATACTATGATCGGACGGGTGGCAAGAGCTGAAGGCTACGCAACCACAGATCAATCTCAAAAATCACTACTCCTTCCTGGAGTAGCATAAGTACTGTTAGCCGATACCTTTTCAGAAATTGAAGTTCATGGCTGGATGAAAACTCGGACATGAATAATCTGACTATTATGAGTGTTGGTGCCTCTGCGACTTTGGATTGGAGCCACTTCTATGATCTGTATTTTTGAAGCAATCGACGCCACCTAAAGGGCGGAGAGAGCAGATATTGTGATCGTTGATATCGATCCCCCATTTTTCTGCATACAGGATTTTGATTTCATGAGATAAGTATTTCATGGTTGAATAATGTTCATGAATCTTTACATAGTTATTGATTGATGCTATTATATTAAGATAACAAATCATGTATGCTTCTAGCATTTGTATTTCTCGTCGGAATAGTTGAGTCATATGAACTATTAAGTAATCTCTTCTTAATGTACATTAGGATGGACCAAGAAATTATTTTTCAGAGAAGAGAATAGAGACATAGCTTGCAGCCATGAAACTGAATGAATGGCTGAAGACATCTCCACAAAGAGGGAGATTTAACCTTCAGAGGGAGTTCCATGATCCAGTAAGGGTTGCAGTGTTGATGTTAAATCCTTGAAGTACCTCTTCAGCAGATGAGATCAGAATTGCTCTTGTCAGGCAACCTGGATCTAACATTGGTAGCTCTGCAAACCTATTTATAATAGAGGGATCTGGAATGAGGTTAAAGGGGACAACCCTGAATCTCTACAGAGGTGTGCATTGAAATCCATTTCTCTAAAGCAAGTGTTACAGGCAATCTTGGACGTTAAAGCCAGGAGGTTGATGCAAGTGCTTGAAGATTCAGAGGGAGCTTACTGAACCTAAAGAAAATGATCGAAAGAGTACCTCTAGGTGTTGTTTCAGGTTGAGGTCTGCAATGATATCCTGGTGTAGCAGGAAGCAATCTTCTGTGGCACTAAGTACAACAAAAGCCGAATATATTTCTGCTTCTATGGGAGCAAGAGAAGCAGTATGGCTTTGTAAATTGCTTGTGAGATTAATTGATCAAAAGCATATAGAGTTTCCTTACCATTATATAAGAGACATGGTAGAAAGGAATGTGATCTAGTTGGAGTATATTAGTACAAATAATCAAACAGCTGACATTCACCATAACTCTCTTCAAAGTCAAAATTGAACCCTTCAGGAAGAAGCTTGGTATGGTTGAAATGTAAGTTGTTTTTGAGACTCAAATTGTTTATTTTGTACTAATATGTTTTAAAGATGTTTAATGTGTAAACTCTTTTGTCATGTGAGTGACTCCATGACTGTATGGGCTCACCCCCTTTGTGTACATTATTGAAAGGTGACGATCTTTCGATAATGAACACTTTGACATTGTAAGGTGACGACTTTACAATGATTAGTTTCACTATCATGATGGATATCATGTGACTTGATATCCGTGGACATGTCATGATAGTATTTTTGGACATTTTGATAGATATCATAAGACTTGATATCAATTTGAAGATCATTATGATCCTTATTCATGGTGGATATGTATATATATCCGTGGATATGCCATGATTTATTTATGGTAGACATCATGTGACTTGATGTCAGTGCACATACCATAATGAAGATGTGTTATGAAGAATGTCATGTGACTTGACACTTTCTAAAGCATACCATATCTTCTGATATCACGAGTTAGGTGATATCACTTTATACTTGATGGAGGTTATCTTCCCTAGCTAAGAGGGAGTGTTGAATAGTGAAGATGTGTTATGTCATGTGACTTGACACTTTCAGAAGAATTTCATATCTTCTGATATCACGAGTTAGGTGATATCAATATGTACTTGATTGGAGTTCTCTTCCCTAGCTAAGAGGGAGTGTTGAAAACAGGTAGCTTCGGTCAGATATAAATAATGATTGCATTCATGCATTATCATTATTTATATCAAATCTCCAATCCTAAGTATAATCTGCTTTAAATAAATCGAATGCATATATGTCTTGATTTATGGTTGATGACAAATCGTCGGCTTTGTTAAAGTCGAAGGGATTAAATATAAGAGACATGTGGATTGAAGAGACGTGTTTCTATGAGAAGCATCTCCCTAAATTCGTGCCTCCCTAAATCTTAAGACGTGTCTTCCTCACCCATATTTATGGGAGTTTTGATCTTCAAAGCAGATTATGGAAATTGATAGATATTCTGCTCCTGTAGATTGAATCTGACCCAGAAGAACTTCAGACTTAGTGAATTATGATTCTATAATAGAAGTTAAAAACCACAGCAAAACTATGCTTTCATTAACAACAATGGGCACCAACCTAGATTACAAAAGTGAGCACCAACTCACTGCGAGCACTAACTCTCTTGAAGCACCAACTCAAAAAATATACTCAACGCCGAAACTTCTAATTTTGACTTGCACAACCCCTTCCAAACGTATAAAATCCTCAAACTATGTATAATCCCAATCTGACCTTATCTTCATAATTACTTCTCTCAATTGCTTATATCAACACATCAACATTAGAAAGAAAATCATACTTCCCTTGTACACCTTGACTTCACCTTATGCAAAAATTGATTTGAGTGTATTCAATAAAAACAAATGCTCAATCTAAATGAAGTCTTGCACTGTGTCCGTGAATTAACCAGAGTTCCTGCTACTTATGAATAAAACTACTGAGTCAAATCTGAAAGAGCTTACACATAGCCTGCACCATTTATCAGAACAATATCAAAGCAGCAGAGGCTAAATCATATCAGAAATAATGCTATGCCCATCCCTAGTAAAGGAAGCGAAGGAGACTATATCTTCCGCACTGCACAAAGATAAGCACAATATAGGCACAAACTTCATCTCTTTACTCAGCCCGATGACAACCTTTCATTCATCTTAACTTCTCTTCTACAGCCCGTGTTAAAACAATGCAGCAATAGGCAGTGAAAAGGGAAGATGCTCGACGATTTAAATCTCACGCCCACTCAAACAGAGTGTATTTTGTGCCACTCCCTTATATCATCGCATAGAGGCTCGAACCACCCACAAAAAAAAAAATGAAGTTGATATTTTTCAGAAAAGCCCGACTCCTTCAGTTGAAAATTTTATTAAATTGTTGGCGTAACAATTAGCACCTTTGGAGTGCAAATTGGTGCAGACAGCTATGCATACTGCGTATTGACTGCTCTTCAAATTAGGAGGGGAAGCTCCCTCGTATGCTGATTTGCGTGAAAAAGTAAAGTAATCTAACTCCTATCTTTTTGTCTCAGCTGGAAGAGGCACAAGGTTAAGAAAACCAAGAATGTTGTAGCTAATGATTTTCTGGTTTTGCAGATCACTAACTACAACTAAACTAAAAGCTTTAACCTATCCAATTCTCCTCAAGAAAATAGAGCATGAGGAAAAAGGAGCAGGAATGGTTTTACGATAATCTTTAAGCCAGGATTTCCAAGGAGATGACGACACCTATCCGAGGTGTAGGCTGAAAGAAAGATTATTAACACAACATTAAACAACAATCCTTACTTCTAAATTCCCAAGGAGGTGACAACACCTATCCGAGGTGTAGATATGAAACAAAGATTGTTAAACATAACCTAATAAAGCCAACTAGGACAACAAATTGTATTGGTGAGACACGCATACAATAAACGATCAAACTAGCCACTCCATTTAACTAAGATGAACAAATACCATAATAATAACATTCAGGTAAGGTTGCATAGCTATTTATTATCACAATACAAGTTCGTTGAACAGATACATAATAGCAATACTACAGTTAAGGTTGCTTAGCATGTATTCGATCATGTGCAAAAGTTAATCACAAATGAGCAAAAAAAATTATTTATAGACATCAAAGGTGTAGGGAACCCTAAAATCGCCTTGAGTCAACTATAGTCTTGCAAGCATGCAAGATTTTATTGCTAAACCCTAAATAAAGGAAACTATACAGTTAACTGGAAAACTACCATCAGTTAACCAAAACAAGACTCAACTGAATTGGACAAGTGCAACATGCAAGTCCTTATTGAAATAAAAATAACTGATAACTAACATTAGTTAACTACTCCTAACTGAAAGTCTAAACTCCTATGAAGATATCTCCAAGGATGAGATGTGTGTGCATAAAATCAGCAATTAGAACTCAAGACGGAATGTCGAGTTAACTGCTGCTCCTGACTCTATCCTCGAAAATAATTGTAGGTTCCAACTGACGGATCACTCTAGATCATCACGGGTCTAACACCTCGTCTAGGAACTGATCGATTGTCTCATCCTTTGGTACTTTGATGCTGTCCACGATGATAACTTGCCCATTTAACTCTCTGTCACCATCTCTGATTGCCCCCATGCATTCTTTGACCTCTTCAGTTGCTTTTTTGAAACTAGCTGGCATCACTGAGATGTGATCCAACTTGGACGCCACAGGATCTCCCTCGAGACTATCATGAACCAGCCCCTCAAACTTAGCTTGTACTACCTCAAGTCCAACATATGTACCATCTTCAAGATGATAATGGCACGAGATCTACGTGACAAAGCTGCTGATGAGTTTGAGAACTCCAGTAACGTTCTCTTTGAGTGTGTTCAACTTGGCAAAGATCCTCTTGTATGTCTCCATCCTGAAAAGGTGTTCTCTCCAAATGAAGATCTTCCTTTTCTCTTCTTCTACTACCATGGCGTCATATGCAACTGCCAGCTGGGATATGAGAACCCGGTCTTTCGCCATGCCTTCTGCCACAGTTATCTCGAGTTGCTGGATTCCTTGACGAAGTCCATGCGCATCACTCCTCAATTGATATAACTTTGCGAGAAGATGCGGACCTGTAACAGTGAAGTTTTCAACCCAATTATCCAGAAGTTTACCATGATTGACTAACTGATCCAACTTCTGTTGTTCTGCAGGTGTGCTTTGTGGAAGAATAGGTGCTCTGCTCGGGTTGCCATGAACGAGATCAAAAATATACTGTCGAAGTTGCCTGATTTCAGCCTTAAGAAGCACTTTATCTTCATCTTTCATGACTCGCTCTTTA
Source organism: Sequoia sempervirens (assembly GCA_007258455.2). Taxonomy (NCBI): domain Eukaryota; kingdom Viridiplantae; phylum Streptophyta; class Pinopsida; order Cupressales; family Cupressaceae; genus Sequoia; species Sequoia sempervirens. The sequence continues at coordinate 33,874 of VDFB02177144.1, read as the reverse complement.
AGATTATTTGTAACAATCTTGAGGAGGCTTACATCCATTTCTCTAGTGCTCCTGCCGAGATTTGCTTTGACGAAGGTGAAATCACTAACCTCAACTTCATCTAGGCTTTTACCCTCTGGTGGCATAGCAACTTCTATGATGATCTTTGCTTCCAGGGTCTTCTCAATGTGCACCTGCTTCTTGATTTTCTTGTTCGACCTCCCTTGATAAGGGTCACCAAACTCGGACA
>VDFB02177144.1:0-33545 GCA_007258455.2 Sequoia sempervirens | reverse complement strand
ATGAAATTTTCAAGTTTCTGATATTTTCAGATTTTATGTAATGTCCCCATTTTTGGGGTCTCCAGCAATGCAGTTGTCGCTGATTTTCTGGGTTTGTGTCAACATGTTCAAAGGAGTAAATTGATGTTACCAATGAGCTTTTGTGGGTTTTCCTGGCTTTTTTCTGGGTCCTTTCTGTTGAAATATCTTGTCATTGATGTCAAAGGTCAATTGTCCATGTGCTTGGCTTTAGCTTATAATGTCAGGCGTAGGCGTGGTTATACCTGAAAGTGTTGAGTCAGCATGTGTGGATCTTTTGAGTCAGCCAAATGTCACATAAGTTTCTTCTTTATGCCTTGTCTGAATTGAAGTCAACGTGCCAAGTCGGGTGTGTTTTGTTAGGGGTCTGCTTTGTTGGTCAAGGAACGAATTCTTCTTTTTGAATGAGGCAGCTTGTGTAACACCTCTGACCTGCCTCCTTATGAGGCGTTTTCTGACATTCTTGTGTGAGACGGCTCCATTCTTAGGTGACAGCTTGTATCGGTGTAGGGGGTGGCTTCAGTGTGTGATGTGGCAGCGATAATTCCTAGCCTTCGTGGCTCTTAATAATTTCATCGGGCATTCATCATTGAATTTCTTTTTGTATGGAGTAAATAAAACATGTTATGTGTATGGTGATTTTAAGAAGAAGTCTTATGGATGCATCTATTTTCTCTAACACCTTGTTCGACATGAGTATCTATGTTAAAGAGAGCAGCTTTATCGTGGAAAATAGGAAGACATGAAGTTATTATTGCCATTGCCATCATTGAGGCATACAGGGTATGGTCACTGGCGAAAGCTTATGTGCATTCATTTAGAAAATTTCAATCAATATGTGAAAGGCAGCCTGTTGAATGTGATGTGAATGAGAATAAAAAAATTTTCTGAAGTCGGGCAGTAAAAAATTGCAGATGGCAAGTATCATGAGCATTTATATTATTTTCTGAGCCGTCTCAATTAAAATTTTAAGAAGACTTTATTCATGGGGTCGGTTATTAGCGATGGCGGGTGCTGGCTCATTAGTTGTTGCTCAGAAATATTTAATATGCACGCCTTGCTAACTTTCTTGTGTCAATTCTCCTGCTGGGATGAGTATCAATGAGTTTGTGTTGAAGTTTTAAAAAAAAGGCCTTGTGAATCTGATTTATGTTGTACCCAAACCAATTTCTTTTTTGCTTCATTAAGGCATTTTGCTTAAAAGAGTCTAAACCTTGTAAAATGATGTCAAAACACAGTTTTTGGGCAAATCAAGTATGGACTTTGTGTTAGTTTGATGTCAGTAAGATACTGGTAAAATTTGAAAAATTTGAAAATTATGGTTTCAAACACCCTGTTTTAGGTCGCAAAACCCTAAAAATTGAAACTTGTCAGAATTGACTGAAAATTGTTTTGATTGGCTTATTTTGCTTCACAATCACAATGTTGAAGTCAATTTCAGTTAAAACTCAATTTACGTCTGGTGGGTAGTTTTCGCTTTTTTTAGATGGAAAGCTAGGAGCTTTGAGATCGCCAATGGCAGATGGCCAAAGATCAAGTGTTGAAATCTAAGCCTAAAACACTCAAATGAAGAATCTATGGCGAGATAAGTGCAAAGTGATGCTTCGTCTTGGAGGAGATTTTTCGCTAAAACGAAAATTATCAAAAAATTTCTAACTCTGGAGCACCAAAGCCCCTGGAGGCCAGGGGCGCTGTAGATTTTAGAGGCTCAAATTTCAGTTTCGAGGTTTGTCACTTCCAATAAGACTTCTCAGGAATACTGTCAGCTTTGCAATGAGCTATCCAGTCAGCGTAAAAGATTTGTCTAGCACTTGATACGGGAGATTGAATGAGAAACGGGGGAGATTGAAAAATGACACTAGAGTGAAAAGTGCACCTCTTAGCCATGGGCGCCCATTTTTTTCGGGGACCAGAAGAAGGATTCCGACTAAATGATACCTAGAGTGATTGTCTCAGATTTGATCAAGCTTCGCAACGCATTCGTTAGCGGGTGAATCTGAGTTGTTGAACTGCCGAAATCAGAGGTCAAACATGAGGTTTAATCATGATCAAAATGGCAAGGAAAAAGCAAAAGCGAAATGGCAAGGAAAAAGCAAAAGCGCCCCTGGAGGCCAGGAGCGCCCAAGGTTTTGGAGCCTTGAATGCAGTTTTAATGGTAATCTCAGGTATTCATTCTATCCGTGTTACATCTAGCTTTCCATTGCATATCTCTGTCAGTCAGAAGAGGAGTTAGCAGCCTGCAACTAGAGTTTAAGTGGATTTTTAGCCAGTTTGTAAAATGGCTAAGTCTAGGAACAAAAGCGCCCCTAGAGGCCAAGGGTGCCCTTGATTTAAACCCATCAAGTGATGAAATTTGGAAATGTGTTCTCTAAGAGCTCTTGTGTAGAATGGAGCCAGCTTCGCGATGAGCCTATCTTTTAATTATGAAATTTTGCCAAACGCAAGATGTAAGGAGGTCAGAATCACCTTCAAAGTGATGGAAAATGATCAAAATTTGACTAAGTCTAGAGGAAAAAGCGCAGCTTTTGACCAGAGGCGCCTTGATTTTTGAAGCCTTAGATCTCATAATTTTGGTTTGCAATCTCAAGGAGTGTTTTGTCAGTTTTGATCCTACTCTTCAACGAAACTGTTAGCCAATCAACAAGGCATGCCAGTCAATCGAAATCAGTGGTTGAACATGGGCTCCAGCGAGGTTTGCAAATCCAAATTTTCATAAAATTGGTTAAGTCTGGAAAGTGACACCTAGAGTCAAAGGTTTCACTTTTGAACTGAAGATCACTAAACACCCCATAATGGCGGAGTTTTTCAAATGAATTTAAATATTATTTAATGTTTACTTCAAATGAACTTAAATATTATTTAATTTGACTTATTTTTGCTTGCAAAAGGGGCGATTTGTTTTGCATGCAAAGTTAACTGAGAGTATCAAAGTTGGCACCCTTTTTAGGGTTTATTTTTCATTCAGTTAACTATTTTGGGATCCAATCAAATAAAGTTGTCCATTTTTGGGGTCCAATGAGGGTGGTGCTTGATTTGCAAGCAAATGGGACAATTTTATGCTTAAATTTATTTATTTAAGTCATTATAATTGCCATTATTCTCATAACAGGTTCAAGCAAAGGCGATTTTCTTGAGCAATTGAAGATTCAAAGGTGCTTTGAGTTCAATTTTTTAGTGCCAGGTCCAGATTGTTCAAAAGATTAATTTTCCAGAGTTCAATTTTTCAGTGCATGTAGACTTCATCAAATCCAGTTCAAGTATAGGCGACTTTTTGAGGCAAAATAAACAAACTTCTATCTTCTATCTAAATTTTTTCTATTCTCGTCTTAGGTATTCTTCACATGTCAAAGAAAACGGTAGAATTTTCATAATTTGATCATCTGGGTTCACATATTTCAATGATAATAGCAAAACCCATGTCTTAGATTTTTTCAAGAAAAGTTGCTTTTATTCTAAAAGCACTGTGTTTTTTTCGAAGATTCCTTTGCATGTGGGTCAAAACACATCTTTTTCAAAATCGATTTATCTAGGTTGCCCTAGAATTCCATTGCCTACAAAACCCATGTTCCAGATTTTCTCGAGAAAAATTGCCCCGAGAAGCTCTAGAACCCTTGCTTTTTCTCAACTAAAAAGCCTTTGCATACCTTGCTAAAACTCACTTTTTCGAATTTCTGATCATTTGGGTTTGCTTAGAATTCAATTCTCTACAAAACCCATGTTTCAGAAAAATTCTGGAAAATTTTCCCACAACTATCTATTTTTAGCCTCATCCAGAGCTTTTTTAGAGGTTTCTAAAAGTTGTTCGAACATACCAAACTTTACAATCAAAAGTACAGATTTTCAAAATGCATTTCAACCCCATAGATTAAAGACCAAATCGGTCTTGATGCACGACTTTTTGAAAACCTCGGACACAGACTTGGGTCGTGTCTATCCAGTGGTCAATCTAAGCAGTTGGAAGGCGTTAGCAGCAATACATTGAAGAATCTTGAGCGTTCTAGGTTGCTAGCGGCAGCATCTATTCCTATCACAGCTTTCAATCTTGAGTTTGTTCTTGCTTGCATCAAGCATTACAACTCGTCTACACGACAAATCAAATCAGCTGATGGGAGAGTCATCTACAGCCTTAAGCCGAGGGACGTGGAAAAGTGCTTTGCTATTCCTCCTTGTTCAAACAATTTCACTGTAGTCATTGAGGCTTGTGATAAGATATGGTATGAAGACCAAGAGAGATCATAGAGGAAAGTTGCTCAGAGATGGTTGAAAATACAGAAGACTAACATGCCTAAAAAAGTTGGTCATGGCAAATTCAAGAATGAAGTTGCAATTTTGATAACTCTACTCAATCGGGTTACAGGTCACGAGGAAGCTAATATTTTCCAACCATGGATGTTCTATGTCATTTCTAGGATCCTCGACGTTACAGAGCACTTTGATTGGGCCATGTTGATCAGCGAGTGCCTTCACCAATAGATTACTGGATTCCTCAAAATCCAAGAGTTTCACATGGTGTCTTACTTGGTCTACTTGATTGCATCTCAAGGAAGTTTTAGACACTTGAAGACCAACGAGACTCTTGGTGTTCAACACATTCACGAATATTACTCTCAATTGGAGTTTTCAAAAGCTGAACAGGATTTCAAGGCGGTGAATGATCACTTTTTCATGAAGACAGTCAGAGATCTCGACAATGAAATGCAAATCAAGATTTCACCAGAGGCAAAATCAGCGACGGAGAGTTGGGCGGATTGGTTCATTCAATTCCCCACTTTCACATATATTTGAGTGTATGGTTACGTCGGAGAGCCTTTGATGCTACCAAGGTACCCGTTAGATAAAGTCCTTTTCATGGAGTTTCTCAGACAAGCTCAACATCTTCACTCTTTTCTTCGCAATCGCCATAAGTCAGCAGTTACCTTTCCTTTCAGATGGGGTATTTTCACATGCAAGACTGTCGCTGATTGCAAGTTTATGCTGACCAAGCTTGAGAAATTCAACCTCAAGTACCATATTGAGAGGCGTTCCTATGATCTTTTGGGTAATTATGCAACCTAGTTGGAGCAAAGTATTGCACACAAGCCAGCACTTGAGGACTTTTGGGCTAATTGCGAGGATGAATTTGAAGTTCATCGACATCACTACTGCAAACTTACTATTGCTCAGCTTGTTGATTTCCTATCAGAGGATGTTGAGGGTTTGTTAGATGATGACGGAGAGGTTCTTCTTAGTTCATACGTCAAAGATCAAGTTGCTCGCCAACCACTTCGCCAACCAGATTGGTACACCAAGGAGAGTACTTCCGTTGAGGACATGTCAAAATCAGTTATCAAAACCAGCAAGCAATTCTTGGAGAGTAAGATAAGGCGCAAGACAGTTCTAGTCACGAAGCCGCCAGTAGGGTTTTCTTCACTACCTTCTACCTCAAGGTCAAGGCCTCAGGTTAAGGTTATCTTGAAGTCGCCTAAAGGTGTTAGACTCAGCGGAAACACAAAGGGGAGAAGTACTAGCAAACAGAAACAGAAACGAGTAGAAAGGGCGCCTAAGGTTCCGATAGAGACAGTTATACAGGCTGAATCACATCTTTCACCTCCTAGTTCACCATTTTCACCACATTCGCCTCCTATTGATATAGACTTAGAGCCAAAACCACCAGTTCGGGGAGCATCAAAGACAGTTGATCCATCACAGGTTGATACAGCAGCAGCAATCTCTCCTCGAGCTGATAATATTGCTCATTCGTGTTGGCTCGAGAAATCTTTGGGAAGACAAAGGCAAGAGCCTTCATATCACCTTGATTTATCTGAGTTTGGCGACCCTTATCAAGGGAGGTCGAACAAGAAAATCAAGAAGCAGGTGCACATTGAGAAGACCCTGGAAGCAAAGATCATCATAGAAGTTGCTATGCCACCAGAGGGTAAAAGCCTAGATGAAGTTGAGGTTAGTGATTTCACCTTCGTCAAAGCAAATCTCGGCAGGAGCACTAGAGAAATGGATGTAAGCCTCCTCAAGATTGTTACAAATAATCTTAAAGAGCGAGTCATGAAAGATGAAGATAAAGTGCTTCTTAAGGCTGAAATCAGGCAACTTCGACAGTATATTTTTGATCTCGTTCATGGCAACCCGAGCAGAGCACCTATTCTTCCACAAAGCACACCTGCAGAACAACAGAAGTTGGATCAGTTAGTCAATCATGGTAAACTTCTGGATAATTGGGTTGAAAACTTCACTGTTACAGGTCCGCATCTTCTCGCAAAGTTATATCAATTGAGGAGTGATGCGCATGGACTTCGTCAAGGAATCCAGCAACTCGAGATAACTGTGGCAGAAGGCATGGCGAAAGACCGGGTTCTCATATCCCAGCTGGCAGTTGCATATGACGCCATGGTAGTAGAAGAAGAGAAAAGGAAGATCTTCATTTGGAGAGAACACCTTTTCAGGATGGAGACATACAAGAGGATCTTTGCCAAGTTGAACACACTCAAAGAGAACGTTACTGGAGTTCTCAAACTCATCAGCAGCTTTGTCACGTAGATCTCGTGCCATTATCATCTTGAAGATGGTACATATGTTGGACTTGAGGTAGTACAAGCTAAGTTTGAGGGGCTGGTTCATGATAGTCTCGAGGGAGATCCTGTGGCGTCCAAGTTGGATCACATCTCAGTGATGCCAGCTAGTTTCAAAAAAGCAACTGAAGAGGTCAAAGAATGCATGGGGGCAATCAGAGATGGTGACAGAGAGTTAAATGGGCAAGTTATCATCGTGGACAGCATCAAAGTACCAAAGGATGAGACAATCGATCAGTTCCTAGACGAGGTGTTAGACCGTGATGATCTAGAGTGATCCGTCAGTTGGAACCTACAATTATTTTCGAGGATAGAGTCAGGAGCAGCAGTTAACTCGACATTCCGTCTTGAGTTCTAATTGCTGATTTTATGCACACACATCTCATCCTTGGAGATATCTTCATAGGAGTTTAGACTTTCAGTTAGGAGTAGTTAACTAATGTTAGTTATCAGTTATTTTTATTTCAATAAGGACTTGCATGTTGCACTTGTCCAATTCAGTTGAGTCTTGTTTTGGTTAACTGATGGTAGTTTTCCAGTTAACTGTATAGTTTCCTTTATTTAGGGTTTAGCAATAAAATCTTGCATGCTTGCAAGACTATAGTTGACTCAAGGCGATTTTAGGGTTCCCTACACCTTTGATGTCTATAAATAATTTTTTTTGCTCATTTGTGATTAACTTTTGCACATGATCGAATACATGCTAAGCAACCTTAACTGTAGTATTGCTATTATGTATCTGTTCAACGAACTTGTATTGTGATAATAAATAGCTATGCAACCTTACCTGAATGTTATTATTATGGTATTTGTTCATCTTAGTTAAATGGAGTGGCTAGTTTGATCGTTTATTGTATGCGTGTCTCACCAATACAATTTGTTGTCCTAGTTGGCTTTATTAGGTTATGTTTAACAATCTTTGTTTCATATCTACACCTCGGATAGGTGTTGTCACCTCCTTGGGAATTTAGAAGTAAGGATTGTTGTTTAATGTTGTGTTAATAATCTTTCTTTCAGCCTACACCTCGGATAGGTGTCGTCATCTCCTTGGAAATCCTGGCTTAAAGATTATCGTAAAACCATTCCTGCTCCTTTTTCCTCATGCTCTATTTTCTTGAGGAGAATTGGATAGGTTAAAGCTTTTAGTTTAGTTGTAGTTAGTGATCTGCAAAACCAGAAAATCATTAGCTACAACATTCTTGGTTTTCTTAACCTTGTGCCTCTTCCAGCTGAGACAAAAAGATAGGAGTTAGATTACTTTACTTTTTCACGCAAATCAGCATACGAGGGAGCTTCCCCTCCTAATTTGAAGAGCAGTCAATACGCAGTATGCATAGCTGTCTGCACCAATTTGCACTCCAAAGGTGCTAATTGTTACGCCAACAATTTAATAAAATTTTCAACTGAAGGAGTCGGGCTTTTCTGAAAAATATCAACTTCATTTTTTTTTTTGTGGGTGGTTCGAGCCTCTATGCGATGATATAAGGGAGTGGCACAAAATACACTCTGTTTGAGTGGGCGTGAGATTTAAATCGTCGAGCATCTTCCCTTTTCACTGCCTATTGCTGCATTGTTTTAACACGGGCTGTAGAAGAGAAGTTAAGATGAATGAAAGGTTGTCATCGGGCTGAGTAAAGAGATGAAGTTTGTGCCTATATTGTGCTTATCTTTGTGCAGTGCGGAAGATATAGTCTCCTTCGCTTCCTTTACTAGGGATGGGCATAGCATTATTTCTGATATGATTTAGCCTCTGCTGCTTTGATATTGTTCTGATAAATGGTGCAGGCTATGTGTAAGCTCTTTCAGATTTGACTCAGTAGTTTTATTCATAAGTAGCAGGAACTCTGGTTAATTCACGGACACAGTGCAAGACTTCATTTAGATTGAGCATTTGTTTTTATTGAATACACTCAAATCAATTTTTGCATAAGGTGAAGTCAAGGTGTACAAGGGAAGTATGATTTTCTTTCTAATGTTGATGTGTTGATATAAGCAATTGAGAGAAGTAATTATGAAGATAAGGTCAGATTGGGATTATACATAGTTTGAGGATTTTATACGTTTGGAAGGGGTTGTGCAAGTCAAAATTAGAAGTTTCGGCGTTGAGTATATTTTTTGAGTTGGTGCTTCAAGAGAGTTAGTGCTCGCAGTGAGTTGGTGCTCACTTTTGTAATCTAGGTTGGTGCCCATTGTTGTTAATGAAAGCATAGTTTTGCTGTGGTTTTTAACCCGAAAGGGTTTTCCACATGAAAATTGGTGTTCTTCATTTTGATGGTTGCTCTTACTGCTTTTATTTCTATTTCTTATGGTTTCATATGTTTAAAAGTTTAAAATACTGATTCATCAACCCCCCCCCCCCTCTCAATATTTTTTGTGTGCTCTTTACTTTCCAATTGAGTTGCTATTTTTAGCAGTGGCTATTTTTAGTAAGTACCAGTTGGTCACCAATTTGGTTGGATTGGGAGATTGGACTCACTTACTATTTTTAATAGTGCCTAATCTTGGCTCCATTCATCCAGCAGCTCAATGTAGGGCTTTCTATTTACAGCAGTGGTGAGTCCTTATGGTGGTGAGTTCTCTTGATGGCCAAATTAATATTTGACTTATGGCCACTTAAGTTTTACAATGTTGCTTTATAACTTAAGTGAGGGGGGGTGTGGGTTCATGAAGTGTACCCCTTGGCATAGTAAGGTGAAGTTGTTTTTAAAAATGGCCAATGTTTCTCCTTGTGTGGGACCTGAAAGGGAGTTTATTTATCATTTTTTAAGGCTAATGTTATGTCTCATAAGGTGGGACGCCTAGTTTGGGCTTAATGTCAATTTTAAATAAAAAATGAAAAGTGAAATTTTTGGAGGCAAAAGTTGGACGCCCCTCTTGGGGTAATTTCATGTCATTTCATAAAGTGAAATGAGAGGGAAATAACATTCAAATTCAAATGCAAGTTGCCCAAAACTTTCCCTCACTTTATAAATATGAGTTTGAGCTCTCATTTGCATAGGCATGTTTTGACAACTTAAGGAGATGTTGCTGGAATGAGCTCAAGGAGTTCTTCTTTTGCTGGTTGAGGACGAAAACCCTCTTCTTGGTTGCTGGTTTCAGTGGTGAAACATCCACCCTAGCTGGTTGGCATTCTTGGTTTGATAGTGACAGCAATTTTGGCTTGATTTGGTGATTTGGGTTTGAAGAAGAATAGCATTTATGAAGTTTTCTAATATGGGTGTTTAGCTTTTGATGTGATGTGAGCTTCCTTGGAATGTTGTTCAAATTTGGTAGTGATTAGATGATTTTTCAGGGTGCTGATGTGCTTTTTCTGCGATACTGGAAAAGAAAACTTTGTCCATAACCAGTGGGACTGCCAAGTATTGTTCTGGGTATTAATTCATTGCATTTCTCTTTGTTGGGCGCCATCTTTTGAGCCATTGCATGTAGGTTATGTTTAAGGACTGCAATTATAAAGCAAATCGCCCTCAAGGCAGGCACCTCTCTTCTTGTGTCACGTGGGCTTGCTGGTCACACAAATCTGCATCCTTTTTGGCGAGGTTTTTCTATGTTTTTTAAATCTGCATAGATTGGATGTTGGCTCTAAGCCATTTGGAAGAGTTTGGAGAAGTTTGCTGATCATCTGAAGGCCTGAAAATGCACATTTTGGCTTTGTAATCAGGTCTGCAATTAATTCTGCAAGTCTGATTTCAGTTTATTGTTTGATGCAAATCTGATTTGTAATGGCGTTCAATATGTTTTGATGCAAAGAAAAGTTTGTTCTCTTTCTATGCAGTGTTATTCAATGTATGCAATAACCACTATGATTGAAACTTGAAACAAAACACATTCTACATCTCTGTCTTATTCCATAAACAAAACAAATAAAAAAATCAGAGGTGTTCATTACATTTTACTCCTTAAACAAGAGCCCATTGGCTTTTACTTCAATATTAGAAAAATGAATAATACATACATACAAAGAAAAAGTATCCGTCTTTCTGAACATACCAATGTCCTCTTTCTCCTTGAAAACAAAATTACTTTATGACCAATATAGAATTTCATGAAATGAAAAATAATACCAAAACATTATGAAGATATTTATACAATACTATTGGATATTATTAGAAAAGCATTGAGAATTAGTTATAGTATATAAATTTATAATAAATATAACTAGACTAATGGTAAATGTTGCCACGAAAATGCTTTGTCATAGGATGTACTAATATAGATACCAAGAAGTTTGATCAATTTCAGCTAAAACACACCACACAAAATAGTTTTTGGAAGAACCTTTCGTATTGGTAATGATGCCACAAAAGTCATGATAGCATGCTGCTCATTTGGCAGGACAAACTGTCCATTAGGTTTATTGATATCCGAGCAAACCTGTAAGTATAACCATCGAAAACATTTCAAATAAATAATTAGTTAAAATCCAAAAGCATATTTATCAGAAGAGACAGGCAGATCAGACAAGAAAAAATAAAGCACTAGGAATAAACAATGAATCAAAAAGGTAAGTCATTTCCTCGGCACAAACATAGAAAGCACTCTATATATTCATACGAAAGAACATGCTACAAAGTCCTATTCAATCTTCCCGATTCATGTACTTGGTTGCCCTTGAGAGAGTCGAGACTATAATTACACAAAAAAATTCAGTAGAGCATCTCTTAAACTAATACTTTAAGCACTAAATGAACAAATGAATGTAAAGCCTTACACATTCAATTTTTAGCACAGAAAAAGACTCAGAGAAAATCAAAATTGTAATCTAAAATGCAGATATGCACTTAAGGTCTAGTAATTTGTGATGAATTAAACATATTTATAAGGTAGGTGCAGGACCAATGCCTTCAGTACACACATAATTGCACACAACCCATTAAAAGAAGACCTTGATAATATTCGGATACTTAAATGTATCACACCAACTATGCAGATGGCTCACTTAACTACCTGCTAACAGTTTAGAACTTTAGATGATAATATTCTACATTAATTGTTACAAATAAAATTACCAGGGAATATGTAATCTTCTGAACATGGCTGTGTGATTTAAAATAAAGAATTAAGATGCGCGAATTTACTATTTCTACAGAAAAATTATCCTTTTTAACTTTTAAGTTTAAACAGTGAATATATCACATTCAGAATTCTGCATAATCGATATAATCTGCAGCATTTATAGGAAAACCTAGTGGGCTCTGCAGGTAATCCCTCAACACAAAACATAATCTCAAGAGAAGACATTCACATTCTATAATCATAAATAATCTTCCTTAAGTAGTGAAAACAAGGAGAAATGATAATCTTGTTTCTTTGGCCTTTGAAGACCCTTTTTGAGGGCATAGTTCAGTCCTGAATAAGTAAGGTTGACAAAGAATATAGTTTTCAGGACACTGGATCTATGTCAAATGAAAGCTTTATAATAAGCCTTCCTTCATCACTAGAAATAGATGATACTACCATTTGCTTATTTAGACCTTGTAGAATACAAATACACCATTTGAGCATTGGCAATATTGACAAGAGCTCCTCACTAATTCAAAGTTTCAAAATGTTTCCATGATCACTGTAAAGAACATTGGAAATGCATGGCAGAATGGGGCAAGCACTATCCCTTTAAGGTAGATAAGGAATGTCAATCTTGAAACAGAAGCAATTTGAAATGCTAGGGGTAATTAGATAAACAAATAAGGCCAGAACAGAGCATCTTCTGCAATGGAAAAAACTTGAATTCCAAACATACCAAAGCAGTCTTTGAACACATTTTCTACCATAATTACATGAAATAAGCAAACTCCTCCCAAGGAAATTGTGATTCAATTATTCAAAAAAGTGGAGCATGGATACAATAACCAGAATCTAGAATCTGAATGCACACAATACTTCAAATGAGATGGAATTCACAAGAAATAAAGGATTATGATGTAGTTTTAATCAGAAATTGACCCCTTACTAGCATGCATTGAAAACAGAAAACAATCTGAATGAAAGACATAGAAATCCCAATAACAAAAGAGAAACCCGTATCAAGCTAGTATAACTTATGAGAAACAAAGGAAAAAATAACAAATAGGACAAGCAGAGAACCTTTATCATACATGCTTTAGTTTCTAATAAAAGCAAGAATTGTTTTGAAATACATTGGATGAACTACTATAAATACAACTTCTGGATTCTTTAATATTTATTAAGAACATAAGGTTTTGACAGTCCATGATATTGAGAGGGATGCTTTTGGAAAAAACTGTATAGAGGTTTTATATCAATTCTTTAGATTCTTTAATATTTACCATATTTAGATGTGAGATTCTCGATCTTTATAAAATGAAGTTTCTATTATTTGATCCTGCTGTCAATGATTTAGCCTTGAAAGACTTAAATACCTGTTTGCAGTTCCAAGAAATAACAGAAAGGAAATTTATATGCACCTTTGCAAGCAAGCGATTTGCCGCTACTCCTGCACTGCAAGTCAGCCCAGTTTGAGCATAAACGATACTTCTAATCTCTTCTGCAACCTCCATTACAAAAAGTGAAAAAAACAACTTTGCATAAGAGGCAAACGAAATGTGCTATGATTATCTCTACTCAAAAAACCCTACAATATAAAGTCAATATCAAAAGAAAAGCTACATGCAGCTCAGATGAAAAATAAACAACATGCAATCTTGAATTTCTTTGGTGGCCTTCATTATAAGAAAACATCAACATAATAATAGAAAAGCAAAGGTGCTACAAGAAACTGTGTTCACAAGACAACTAAAAGTGAAAATCAAAATATATGTGAACCTAGCAGAAAGCATGTAGTATACACCACAAAAGCTTACTTTTTCTCCACTCATGCAGCGCTCCTTACACGCATCAGTAACATCAAGATATGCTTCATCCAGGCTCCTTGCAATAAATCGAGGATCATAGTCATGAAATACTGAAGAAACACATAATAGATCATTTAGTCAGTGACAAACCTAACATGGTAAGGAGATTTTTTCATTTAGACAATTTTAAACATATCTGCATGCTAGTTAGGCATCAGCAGTTGGAGCATATAAAACCTTTTCTTGTTAGCTCACTGTAATGTGAATACTTCTGAAAATTTGTCGGCACAAAAATTAAATCCAGACACAGCTTTCGTGCAATGAATCCAGGCATTGCAGCACGGACACCAAATTTTCGAGCCTGTACACAGATAGGCAAACTCATTCAAAACTTTTCTGAGACATTTAGATAAATCCCAAACAAATAAAACGACTTCCTTAAACTCTGTGAAGTCACTGAAATATGTTCTTATGATTATAAATTTAGATTCATTCAGAAATTATGCGTGTTTGTTTAAAATGATCATATACTTGGATAACCAAATGCATGAGAATCAGGAAACAATACTCAATCATTGTTTGCATTTGATCTAAGTTGCCGGTTTGGGTACAGGTTCAGATTAGGGTACAGATGCAGGTACGTCGGTACGGCAAAAAAAACTCTTGGGTACGGGTACGGGAGTATATATATATATATATAATTTATAAATTATTAAATTATAAAAATAATGCCATTGATTCATGAGCATGTTTAAAATTATAAATTTAATTATAAGAACAATGATATTCATTAGACATAAATGATAATCAATAAACTATAGTCTATTAGACATAATTGCCAATAAATAGAATATTGAAATACGGTAATACCTCATATAATCATATTCATAATTTGCAAAAATGTAAATAGTAAATACTCGAGCCTTAATCATAATATTGCAAAGGAAATTCAGATATGAATACCGTGGGTCCCAGGTATTATTTGGAATACCATAATCTTGGTAGGCGCTTATATTGAGGGATCGAAACTAATGTTTAGTCCATTAAACATTTCTGAAGGAGCTCTTCACATTATCGGCCATACCTTGGTGAGCTATAGGCTGTATCACATATTTGTTTGATCTACTGAAAGGAAGTTATGTTGGTTCTGGGTATTTGTGTAGTGTAATCTAATGACATGACAATTACTTCTGCATATTGAAAGCAAATCTTGCTGTGGAGAATTAATTCCTGAATGCATCTGTTTTCCCCATGCCGGTCCGTACATGTCAACTAGGCCGTACTCTTATTTGGATTGCAAATAGAGTTATGAGCAGAAATTTGTTGTGGGTACTGTTTGAAAACTATTATAATGGCTATGCAAACATATTTGTTATTGAAAATTCCAGTTCTCTGAAAGATTGAAATTTTGCAATGTGGCCGTACATTTCCAGATAGCCATACCATTGTGTTGATGCTTCTGTACAGGTTTCAGATATTCATTGATTTTGATATGGATGGATATTGGTATGGGCATTGTTTAATCACTAATTCCCTGGATGGGTCCTTCTTGGTTCTCCCTGGGTTCTTCCCTGGCCACCTGGGTCCTCTGTGAAGGACCCACAGAGAACCCAGGTGGCCAGGGAAGAATCTGATCGAACTCAGGGCAAACCAGAACCATACCAAGAACCCAGACATATTTTGCAGGGTATGGGGGGCTATATGAGAGAGCCCGGTAACTTAGCATTTGATTTATCCCTATAATGCCTACCAAACCAACCTTTGATGAAATAGAGAATCTGAATTTGAAATCAGAGGTGAAACACACACTTAGCAACAACAAAGAGAAATGTAGAACACATTTTTCACCTCATAATTAGCTGTGCAAATCATTGACATGCTTCCTACAGCCATGGGTTTGCCTGCCAGTGAAGGATTTTCTAATGTCTCAACAGCTGCATAGAAGGCATCCATATCAACATGTATCCATGTTCTTGATAGATCTCTGGCACCTTCAAGCTCCAAAACTCTTCTATCTGCAACCTATAAGTTTTCAAGTTTTCCCGATGAATACATTTAAAAAAAGGAGACACAATTATATAATCAGACCTGAATTTGATTCACAGGAATGAGGAAGGCAAAGATCACAAGTACTAACTATAATCCAATAACCAAGTGTTTGCCTGGTTACATCCTAAGCACAATGAGCTACACATAATTAGAGAGCACAACATTGAGTCAAACCCAACTACATCCAAAACAACCATTGACTTCAAGTTGTGATTAGAAAGAAACAATCTAAAAATGACTTGTGCCATACCTTCTCAAAATTGGCAATATCAGATGAAGTGAGAAGAGCTGCCTGACAACGTAGGTTATCTATCCTTTGCTGAATATATGCTTCCCTTCTCTTTTCATTTTCAAAATATTTGGATCCTTTACTCATCTCATACACTACCTTTTGCACCTTCTCTTTGTCCACCCCATCCATACCTGAAACAAGAAAACATCAATTAAGTTTGAATGAGAATAAGAACACTTTAACCTTTCCAAGGCCTCGACATTTTACTCTTTACCTCAACTCAAATTAAATTTGCAAATTGAATTAGGCAGTCTTACTCCAACATACAACGTATGAAAGGTACCACTTGTCGAATTATGGAACAAATAATAGACATTGGACTTTGGTTAAGGTATACACTTATTATAGATAGTCATAAATGAAACAAAAACAGGGAATGCCTTAACAAACTCCTTGAAGATGCTCATTTGATGCCAAGGTAAAAAAAAAATTATCCAAGTGTTTATTAAATGGCTATAATTATTACATACATATCAAAATCTTACATTTCTTTATGCATCAAATATAATGAGTTGGGAACATGAGCTGGAAAGCCATAACACAATGGTGTGAAGTTACAAACAACTGCTACAGCAGATATACTATGAAAGCCTATGAGATAAAGTCTAAAACTGTGGGTAGCTCAAACCTTACGTAGAAAGTTTCATATAAAAAACATAACTATAAACTTAGAGGACCAAAATTAAGAAAAGATCTACAAATTTAGAGCTATTAGAGATCAGCATGCAGAGAAACATTTAGGGTTGATTAGCATCCTTCCCAAGAAAAAAGGCAGAATCCTGGCTTCATCGTCCAGATGCTGTAGCTGTTGATTCCAGGGCACATAGTTGTCAAGAGGGATGCCTTTCAGTATGGCTTCCTTGTTGAAATGCAAATTGTTGTAGCAGAGAGCAGTATTCTAGACCATCTAATTTATGTTTTTTGGATGTACCTTGTTGCATTTTTTTCTGAATTGTTTCAGCAAGACACCATATTTTTGCATTCATAAGGATCTCCTCTGTAGCTTCTTGTGGATTGAGAAGATTTTGGTAGTTGATTATCAGCAAGTTAATGCATTTCTTCTGCTCTCTCACGTAATTTTAATGAAGAATTTGGTTGTCTTTTTACCATTGAATATGAGTGAGATGCATGGAGATGCACTGCTGTAGTTAAGGAATATCAGCTCCTTTTTCTTCTATTTTGAGAAGATCAGCCAGGGTATCATTTGCGTTGACAAATAACATAACAAAGGATGAATTGGAAGTTATAACTTTGGGGATGTGCTCATGATTGTTTGTATTGTTATTTAGTGTGAATAGGCTTGAAAGTTATAGAACTATCTTCAGCAGGATTTTAGTAGGAATGGATGGGAATTATGAGGAGAGCTGGTTTATATCTGTGCCAGAACCATAGATGAAAAACTTGTGTCGAAACAGCTCATGAGTTACTCATGGCATAACTCTGCCCTAAGTTTTTTGTGAAAAATACACCTGTGACTCATAAATAACTTATCAATCACATGGCAAAAAATCACAATTTTTTCAAAAAAAATCACCTGCGCTTGCATAATACTGTCCAGCCCAAATAGTTCACATTTTTCATCATTTTGACTATTTTTTGGCAGTGATGGCAGAAGAGTTTGCAAGCATTTGAGTTATTATTTCAGCTCTTATTCAGCTCCCAGTAGCAGCATCAGCTATTTTCAGCGATATGGTTTTTTTTTTGTTTACTATTCTATTTTCAAGGTATTTTCAATCAAAAGTATGCTAGGGTTTTATTTTATTTTTTGGTTTTTTTAATTTACTGTTAGGGTTTTTTAGGAATTACTTTTATTAAGTTTTTATTTATTTATTTTTCAAGGCATTTACTGCTACTACAGTTTTGTTTGATTTTTTTCTTTTTCGTTTTTTTGGTTTTGCTATGGTTAATTTCCATTTTTCCAAAAAGGAATTGGCATCCACAAGTAGGAGAGGTGGTGGCAAGCCCAAGGACTAGGGCAAGGTCTTAAACCAACCACCTGCTACTACTTATTTTTCAAGAAAGATTTTTGCTTTCCATCCCCACAACCCTTCACCCATTATGGGAAAGTTTATGTATGATAACCAAAATGAATTCATGGCTAATAGTTATGTTGCCCTTGATGGTTTAGAGGAATAGAACATGCACCTCAACATCATGCATTGATTATGCTATGTTACCGGTCCACCCCCAGGGGCCCCCGGGTCTCTGTCCGGTCTAACCCAGGTCCAAGGTCCAAGTCCGATCCCCTATGGGTCCAGCCCTGCTGAACCCGAGCGGACCTGAGGCAAATTTCAAGCCCTCATGCACTCAAGCACAAAATTTCTTTTTTTTTTTACTTTTTTTTTACATAAAAATATTAAATAAAGCCCCCAAACCCTAATGTATGAGTGATAATACACATAATTGGAAAAAGCAAACTCATTTGTCACATTGTGAATGAGAAACAAAAAAAATTCCCTTCATCGTTGAACTTATTTTCTTGCTTGCCATTGCACAGATAGAGTTGAAGATTGATTGTTGAACACTCAAAGCTGGTTGTTGTGCTATTCCTATGCATTTGCAAGTGTTCGTTTGTTGCCAAGAAGATCGTAGAGGAATATTTCTTCAAAAGAGGTAGGTTTTTTGAAGTTTTTGGTTTTTTTTTCTACATTTTGTTTTTTACAAATGAACTCTCTTTCTTTGTTTTGAAGTTTTTTGTTTGTTTTCATTCTTCTAGGTATCTATAACACATGCTTTAATTTTTTAAAATTAATTAACTAATAAGTTGTATTTATATAATAATATATTAAAAAAAAATTGTTTTCAAATTTCATTAGTTTCAATTCTTTGAATGTGTTGTTTATTGAACTTGTTGCCTTAGGTATTACAATGGCAACTATTTCTAGCTCCACGAGTCAATCTCGCTTCAAAACAAACCCAAACTCTCCCCTTTGGAAATATGTTGAAATGGTACAACTTTTTTCAGGTGGTGGAGGTTATGTTTGGATTTGTGGTCATTGTAAAGTTAGATATTCAAGCTCATACAGTCAAGTGAAAGGCCATTTGTGCAAGATCCCTAGACTAGGCATCAAATTTTGTCCAAGTGAAGATAATAAAGGCATTCCAAAAATGCAAGTATTGGCATATATTGAAGAGCAAGAAAAAGCAGACCAAGCAAGAGTTTGTGGATCAAATCATCCTTTATTAAAGAAAGGATCTCGAGGGATGAAGCCCACTACACCGCCTTATCATTTTCAACCTACAAAGGGCCATCCTTTTATGTCCATACCTGAAGAGCAACCTGTGGCCTCTACACATAAGAGATCAAAGGGACAGATGAAAATTTCATTTCAGAATTAGGCTAGAGAGATTGCCGATCAAGACATAGCCAGATGTGTCTATGTGAATGGATTGGCATTCAATTTTGATCGCTCACCATATTGGCAAAAAATGGTGAAATCTATTAATGAGGCTCCAAAAGAGTATAAGGGCCCAAATTTTGAGAAGGTGTGTAGCACCTTATTAGATAAAGAGGTGAAATTTGTAGAGGACTCCTTGAAGCCCATTAAGGATTCATGGATCGAAACAAGGGTGACCATTGTTTTTGATGGATGGAAAGATGAGAAAAATCGCCCATTGATCAATGTTATTGCAATGTCCCCTAAAGGGGCAATGTTTTTGAGAGCAGTGGATTGTGAAGGAGAGGTGAAGGATGGTGCATTTATTGCTAACATTCTTTGTCAAGCTATTGATGAAGTGGGCCCTCGAAATGGTGTGCAAGTTATAACAGACAATGCAAAAAGTTGTATTGTTGTTGGGTTATTGGTTGAGGAGCGGTATTCACACATTGTTTGGACACCTTGTGTTGTCCACTCCCTCACCCTAATGCTACAAAAATTGCAAACAAAATTGATTGGATCAACAGGTGTATGTTGAGGGCGAAGGCATCCAAATGTTCATCACCTACCACCATATGTCACAAGGCATATTTAGAACATTCTTGAAATTGGAGCTGTTGAAGGTAAGTTAAATATAAACATGTTTTGCTTTAGTAATATTTTTAATGTTATTTTAACTTTTGTAAATTTAAATTTTATTTTATTTTGATTTTCAAACAGGTTGCTGAGACATGTTTTGCCTCAAATACAATTGTGTTGAGACGACTTGTAAAGGTTTGTGAGGCACTCTCTAACATGGTCATCGGCCCTAATTGGTCCATATGGAGGCAATCTAGCACTACAAGGGAAACAAAGGTTAAGCAAATGATCCTAGATGACATTTGGTGGGATTGTGTTGAGTATCTCCTCAGTTTCACTAAGCCCTTATTGAGCATGATCCATTATACTAACATGGATAGACCTTGTTTGGGTGAAGTATATGATGGCATTGACTCTGATTGAGAAGATGAAAGCCATCATCAATGCAAAAGAGCAAGATCCTGAAGAAAAGTTCTTCAAAGAACTACACAAAATCATTGTAGAAAGATGGAACAAAATGACCACTTTGTTGCATCTTCTTGCTTTTGTATTGAGTCCCAAATACTACAGTGCTCAACTCCTTTCTGTGACAACAAGATTTGCCCCATATAGAGATGCTAAAGTGGCTCAAGGGACAAGGCAGCACTTCGCAGACTCTTCACTGGTTGTGATCAACATGATGCAGTGAGGGTTGAGTTCATGGGTTTTGCATGCTCCAATGATTGTGGTCTTGATGCTCTTTGAGACAAGTACATGGTCGATGCTCATAGTTGGTGGTACTTCCATGGCCAAGCATACACGTACCTATAACCTCTTGCAATCAAGATTTTATCCCAAGTAAGTTTTATAGTCAAAATCTTTTATCGTTTAAGTTTTACAATTTTAATTATATTTTAATTTTTAAATTTAATTAGTTAAATTTTGTAACTCTTAACTATCTAATTTGGTCTTAATAGGTTGCTAGTTCATCTTCATCTGAGAAGAATTGGAGCACACACTCCTTCATCCACTCAATAAAGCGCAATAGACTACATTCAAAAAAGGCAGAGGACTTGGTGTGTGTGCATTCAAACTTGCGGCTTCTTACACACAAAGAAAGTGCTTACAAAGAAGGGGACACAAGGAAGTGGGATATCGAGCTAGAGCGTCTTGACTTGGATGCTTCCTCTAACCACTTTGTTGCACTTGATGTTGATGATGACTATGAGCTAGCTAGTGAGGTTCTTCTAATTTACCACTACATACATCATCTAATATGGACGGTGATGATGATATTTTTGATGAACCATATGATATTTGATCAATGATCAATGATAGCTGATTGTTGACACTTACATTATTATTTTTGAACTTTAGTCTATAACATGACATTCGAGTTTCACTAATATTTGACTACGAAATTGGTGGTGTATTTTGCTATGTTATTTGACTATTACTATGGTGGTGTATTTTGAACTTAATTACTGCTGCAAATATGGATATGTTTCTGATTTTTATATGTTTTTGTATCAACGAACCCAACCACCAAAAAAAATTTGCCCAAACCCATGAACCAAACCCTCGAACTTAAACCCGAACTTGAACTAGTAACTTAGTGATTATGTACACATGGAATATCTATGACCTAACTAACCCTACCCAGAAATATACGGTTATGACCAATTGTCAAATTTTCCAAGGAATAGAATTTCTTTATCTACAAGAAATTAATATTGACTTTCTACTCCAAATAGTGGTTACTATAGTTTGGTTGAGTGCAATATGCCACATGTCCAACCGTGAAATTGGACAAGATGGGGTTGTCATGTTGCTTATTTAGATCTAAACTCCCAAGTTGTTGGTTGGTATTCCGACCTCGCTAACTAGGTCATCTTGACACTTTTTGACTTTGCAATCAGCCTACTTGTATAGTCAATATGTATCCTTCTAATGAAGTCATTAAGCCTAGGAATCTCTATGTGGATTTCAACATGAGTAAATACATGGAAAATAAGGCTTCCTCCATGTGCACTAATGTGTCAACGAGTGAGGCATTGTTCAATATGCATTATAAACTTAAAGATTTTTCATCCCAATCACCATCAATGACCATTCTCACTCACAACCTCATTTACATGATCCAATCTCCAATGGGGCAATGAACAAGTTCTTAAATATGCAATTGGGCCATGTTAGGGTAATGTCGTAAAATTGCACCCCTTGCAATTTCACATACATTCTTGTATCCGCTTTAGTGTCCACTCCCCTAGCATTTGTGTAGGCTCATTTTAGCCCCTGCATCAGCCTTTTTTCCCTTCTCAGGATGCTCAAAGGCCCCCTTTTCAGCAGCTACCTTCGTGCACCAGCTGTGTGTTAAACCTTGTGCTTTTCTCGTTCGTGTTGTTTTGTAGCATGATGTGTCTAGACACTAGTGCGTCGCGCTAGTGTCCTGTGACATTTCAACATTCAAATGACCATTTATGAGCATGTTTGCCACTTGTCATCTACTTTTGTCGATGGTAACGGCTCGGGGTGCCTTGTAACCGCCCGGGAAGCTTCTTTTCCCTCTTTAAAAGTCATCTTTTCAATGCATTTGGTCTTCTACTCCTAGTGGGCTTCCATATTGGACACTCTCCCATCTTTCTCTTACTATCTTGTTTGCATAGCTCTCCTTGTTTGCTAAAGCAGCACTTTCAAACTCTCACAACAATCCTTGCAACCCTCTTGGTTCTTGCAACTATCTTTGTCTCCCTCCTTGGCTTTGTAAGCCTTGCATGTGATATCTACCTTGTGCCTTGCACCTTTGAGCATCCTGGGATTTCACACATCCCCTATCTATTACATTCTTACTTTGTGATACGGGTTCTCCTCCTCGAGCGGGGATTGCTTTTATCACCTACATTTTGTGATACAGGTTCTCCTCCTCGAGCGGGGTTTGCTTTTATCACATCACACTTGCATACTCTATTTCTCTTTATCTATCTGGCTATCCATGGAGGTGGGAACACCAAAACGGGGTTTGACTGAGGCAAACCCCTTTACAGCCCCATCAATTTCTCCAGACCTTACGCATGCAAGTATTGAAGACATTCACATACTGGAGGCTTCATTACTTGGATTGTTGTGAGAAGTTTCTCTCTTATTCTCTTACTTTATCATTTCTATTTCACTTTACTTTAGTTCTATTACATTTTGTTACTTTATCGCATTTTGTAAGTTCTTAGCAATCTTATTGTTAGTAGTCACTCAGCTATTTTTTGTGATAAACTCGCCTTCTAGTCCGTACGAGACGCCAACGCACCTCTTGGATGCTACTGCACCGCACTATCGTCTGTATCCCGCGCTAACGTCCTTTGGCCAAGAGCTTGTCAATTTGTCTAGGAAATCTTCGTGACCTGCTCTTTCTAATTCTAGAACTTTCGTGTTGTTCCTTGAGGTAGTTTAGGGCAATTCACCCCGTGAGGCTCTCTGAATGAAAAGAACTCGTGAGTAGCGAATCCCCCTTCTCTACAGTTAGCATAACAAAATGTTTCTTCTCTACTTGCTTTATTCACTCAATGAATGCGATGACTGAGGGTGTTCTTTCAAATAATTTCCCCAATCATTTTTCCATTGAATGGATAACAACGTGGATGAGTGTCAAACAAAACCATTTTTATTCCAACACTACTCATCTCTACCATGAATGAATTGATTCTCATGTTAAACACATTCGAAACTTAGTTTGTTGGCCCACATAGGCTCAAGTTGGATTCATTGGTGATCAACTACCATCTCTCGAACTGCCACCTTCCTTCAAGTTTATAGCAAGAAAGACATGATCTTTCAACAATGGGATCATGACATCAAAACCTAGGACTTTCCTAGAGTTTCTTAGAAGTTGAACAATCCTCATTTAACAAGAATCAGAACTCCTAGCAACTTATCTATGCCATAAACTTAGCGTGGAGGAGGTCTATGTGGCTAGAGGAACTTAGCTCAAGGTCATGCACTTGTTGAAGATTGGAAACTGGATTTCAAAAGAACTTTTCCAGCATATTTGGTCCCAACATGCTCCTAACAAAATTAAGTCTTTTATGGAAGCAAAGTCTCACCTCACTCATTAACCTACCAATCTACAAGCCTCTATTAGAAGGTTGTCTTTACAGTCCAAAATTCAAGCCCAGCTAATCAAGCAGCTATGACACAATCTCTTGGGGTAGTTCCTTGCAAGCTTACAACAAACACAAAGATTGGTTTGTGATTGGCTCCATTCCTTTGAGAATCTGCACAAGGCTGGTGACAAAGCCCCTAGCATTGATGCTTTTCCTTATGAGTTCTATCAAACTCTATGAGATATTGTTGGTCCTGATTTTTATAAGCTTTAACTTGAAGCTATGAAGACCAATTCTTTTAGTTCATCCACAAGTATTGGGGTCCAAAACTAATCACCAATTGGAGGCAATAACTTTTTTGAATGTCTCCAACAAGATAATCGCCAAGGCTCTCACCTTGCGTCTAAGTGACTAGCAAACTTTAGTTGTGCAGCCTAAACAAACAAGTTTTACATATAGTAAGTTTATCTTTGAAAAAATAATTGTTGTCTAAGAGGGTGTGGATTGAGCTCACACCTACTCACAAAAAGCGTTGTTTGTCAAAACTAACTTTGAAAGCCTATGATACAATTGAATGGCCTTTCATTTTGGCTATGCTTCAAGCCCTTGGGTTTGGTCCATCCATTGTCAAATATATGCCAATGCTTTTTCAAGATGCTACTAGCTATAGTACAATCAATGGGAAG
The DNA here is from genome assembly GCA_007258455.2 of Sequoia sempervirens. Classification (NCBI taxonomy): domain Eukaryota; kingdom Viridiplantae; phylum Streptophyta; class Pinopsida; order Cupressales; family Cupressaceae; genus Sequoia; species Sequoia sempervirens. Next base: position 9,096 of record VDFB02177144.1, on the reverse strand, counting down.
CAATATGAATAGTTTGGACTTTCTAGGCTTGTCAAATAAGGCTATCTTCTTGCACCTTCCCTCTACATGCTCGTTGCCAAAGGTTTTAGTTATCTCCTTGCAAACTATGCTTCATGGTTTGGGAGCATGATGATAAGCTCTTACTTAAGATGTTCGCCTGAACCTTGCAAGAGGAATCCCTTCATTAATTCCAAGACCTTCCTTTCAAATAAATCAATCTACAAATTCAATCACCTACAACAACAAAACAAGATCAAACTACATCTAATTTTGAGTACATGTAGCATTGGCCTCTCATTCTCTATACTCATAAGAGAGATTCAACAACGTGCAATTCTTTGATGTGTTCTCTTCTGCCTTGAGGTGTGAAGTTCGCCTTAAATTCCTTAGGAAAGAACCTTTTTATAATGAGGATACTTTACAAGCTCAACATAAGTTACAAGCATTTGGAATCCAAGCTAGTCTTAAGCTGCTTTCATTTCAAAAAAGGTCTTCTTCACATGTGTCTAGATGACTTGATCACAATCAAAATGCAATTAGTGATGGTTTGTCTAACTTTCCTATGGAAATGAAGAATAATAAGGAAACCCACAAGATCAAGAAGGATAACAAAGATAAGCTAGACTACAAACTATAAAATATTTACAACTAGACCCGTGTGTAAGGTGACTCTACCGAGAAGTGCATAGCTCAAAAACATTGTCTAGCTAAACAAAACAAAGACATTTTTTTTTTTTTCAGAAGTTTCAACTTGCATGCACTACCTACTTGCAAGTTAGACATTTCCAAAAATAACTTACAAAAGCATGCCAATAATTCTAAAAAGAACAAAAAGAAGCAAGGAAAGAGAATGAAGAGATAATCACATTCTTAATCCTCTTCCTCTTTCAAATTTGCCAACTCTTCCGATGCGTCTAACTATTGAAATGTTAAGCTCTTTGTTTTAGTCCATGTGGAGCATTACAAAATCAATGCTAAGACCCACTCAAGTTATGTTATTGACCCAACTAGAGATACTAATGGATCAAGATTGTTTCAACCTAAACAACCCATTAAGGCAATATATCCCAAAGTTCATTTTAGTTTTTGATGGAATATAGCACCATATGCATCACTCCAATATTATTACGAAGTCAGGGATTTGCAATCCCTGTATGCTAGAATAACCCTATGGAATCTATTGTATTTATGTGTTGATGTTATAGAGCAGCATCAGGCTGCTACTTCCAGCGCATCATGTCTCTTGAAGACAATTCAAATGATAGCCTAAACGGCTATTTGAATTGTAATGTTATATTTAATGAAGAGGCACGAATTTTATTAAATAATGAAGACTCGAATTCAAGAAGAGGCGCGATGCTTGTTGAGGCCGACATCATGTTTATTATGGACGCGATTTAATGAAGGGACACATTCTTCTATGAAGGCCAACATGATGCTTTGAAGGGACACGTCTTCCATTTCACTTTGCATATATGTTCGATGGCATTTCATTGATTCACATTCAGATTCATTCATTCAGTTCGTAGTTCATCACAAGTTCGACATATTCAAGCGCGAGTTTGTATTCAAGAGCAGATCGATATTGTATAGAAGGCTGAGTTATTTCATTGCTGTGATTGCATCAGATTGTGGTGCTTACTCTTGGCCTTAATATTGTTAATTATTTGATCAGAAGTAAATGCACAGAAGATTAAAACAAAATCAGACAAAATGACACAGCATGTACCCTGGGAAAACCCTCCTCTTGAGGGAGAAAAACCCAGCAACAAAGATCTCTCTTATTATTCGATGCAACAGTGGTAGATTTACAACTTACAATGAGGTCTGACACAAGACCAATAAGAAATAACAGATTGAATGCTTTAGATCACACCTGAGGATATTGAACTAACAGTATACAGTAGATCTTCAACACTTCATCAGATCGATCTGGTAACTTCAAGATTCAGTCACTGAGAGATCGACTTTGAATGGCACCAACGAGCTGTAGAATGTATTGATCACTGGTATATGAGCGCTCAGAACTAGCTCGCACAGATCTTTGATGTAGCTCGCACTTATTAAGATCGCAGTTCTCTGTTGAGGTAGCTCGCACCTGTTGAGATCTCAGTTCTCTGATATGTTCGCCTTTTATAATGACGAACTTCACTTGTTGACAATGATCGCTTGTCACCCTTGACTGTGATCTATTCACACTTGACAATTATCTGTTCTCAGAAGGATTCGCACTTTTCTGTGTCGGGCTGGGAGAGAGCTATTGAATTATCTATCTAACTGAAATGTCATGCCTTGAAATCGAATATATATGAATTCATTATATGTCGGCCTCAATACATTTAAAGAACTTTTACAAATGTCGGCCTTTAGAAAATAAATAACAAAAGAACTTTTATGTCGGCCAGATTGTAAGACACGAAATAATGAGTATTAAATGAATAGCCGAAGGCTACATTCAGTTTAATATTTTCTCAAAGGCATGAGCTGGAAGGATCAACCGACGCTGTTAAACATTAACAAATATCAGCCTCTTTGTAAAGGAGACATTATTTGTGATTCAATATATAAGTGATATATTGTTGCTGGGTTTTTCTCCCTCAAGTGGAGGGTTTTCCCAGGGTATCTGCTGTGTTATTGTGTTGATTTTGAATTAAATTTCTGTGTTTTACATCTGATCATAAAACTAACATTGTGTACTACTTAAAGAGCTCTCAATCTTAACAAACTTGGTCTTGCCAAGGATGCCCATGCCAATGGCACCCCTAAAGTTATCCACACCTCTCAAGTTTCACCCAAAGGATCACTTCTTAGTATATATCCTTCAATGTTGGCAGACTACAAGATCCTTGCTTTGCAAGCTAGTTTTCTCCTTTATGTAGAAGCAAAAATAGACTAGTACAAAATTAAGAAGTGCATCGTGAACTGGTGAGCAGCCTTGAACACCATGCCCTTGCAAGTGTAAGAAACAAAGTCAATAATACGTATTGGATTTAAAAAGAATGATGTATCGCCAATTGGTAATGTCACTCAATGTAAATTAATTGTTCAAGAAATATTTTGTGCTGTCAATCTTGATCATTCATGCAACCTAGATGAGAGCCCTTCCCTTCACCACTTCCAAATAGTGCAATTCATGGATGAAGGGAAATTTTGCATGATTCTAATCAATATGGATCCTCAGGCTTGATCAAAATCTAAATCTAAAGATAACAATATTACTCTCATTCTTGTCAGCTCTGCCCAAAAAAATTCCATTGCACTTTGTGTGAAAGATCTTAAATTCACACTTGGTGAGTATGAGATGGAATTTTGTTGCCCCTGCATCTTTCTTCATTCTAGTGGGCATCAAAAATGTAATACCTTTCCTTGGTAAAATATCACCCAATTCTCTCGTTCTTTACCATCAGAGCTCACAAAAAGCATTTTTAAAATGATGCTTTTATGTGTTATAAATTCAAGAAATTATAGTTGTCATTTTAAGTAGGCAGGGAACGCTAGATGGTTTGTTGAAAAGGTTTAGGCCAATCCATCTAGCATCATTCTGAACGTATGAAGGCAACATGGATTTGGCTATGTGCACTAGTGCAAGAATGTTTGAATCTTCCATCAATTATCTTTTTTCCCACCACAAGTTGTCTGGAGGCTAGGAAAACTGCTTGGAAAGCCAAGGGTATTCTGCAAACTAGGGGAGCCAAAACATGAATCTGTATAAGATAATTGAAATACTGAATAGAAAACAAAGGAGAGAACCACTGTTGTTTATGATGCAGCGTCTGATACAATGCTCCCTGACATGGACATTGTGAAATCTCTCTGAGTTTAGACATAACTCAGACAAGTGATGAGTGGTTCTAGCCACTAAATAAGATCATTCAATAGATTTATATTCTATGGTTTGGAGCATAGTTTGAAGACTCTCCAAGTTTTCTGCAAGACTCTCCAAACTCCCGAGTCTCTGAGCTGGCCGAGTCAAGTCGACCAGACTCCCGAGCCGAGTCTGGCCGAATCTTGGAGAGTACTCGGCTAAGTCCTGCTCCAACACTCCCAATCTTAGGCTCGGACTCCTGAGTCTTGAGCTCAAACTCTTTAGGCACCTGAACATAACAAACATAGTTGCTGAAATTTTAAATTTTGAGAGTTTGAGGATCATATGATATGTGTAATGTTTGAATTATGACAAATTGATCATCAAATTAGATTTTTATGTTCTCTAAATGCATTTATTTCTTTTTTTTTTTGTAATTATGAGGTTTTTCTTTGTCAAGTCCATGCCGAGTTGGTGTCGAGTCCCAAGTCTGAGTCAAAATTTTGGGCTGCCAAGTCTGAGCCAAGTCCAAGTTTTCCAACTATGGTTTGGAGTGAGTACTCTAACAACGATATGATCAGTCCATACTTGATTACTTTTATTCTCTGATGTTGAATGTTCACTTGAAAATAAGCACATTCATATTTCAAAAACTCAATCTTCTATTTGCCATTGTAATAGGCCATTGCACACTATGAGTTGGTTTGAGGTGTCCACGAGACTCCAAGCTAGCCATCTCACATTGTCATCCATCACCACCATACAAGTTTTCCCCAAATTTATAGAGCTTAAGCCCTTGTAATATTCATCTTCAGATCCATGAATATTTTATCCCTGCTTGTTATATCATAATGTCTTTCTCCAATCTTCTATTCATTCATTCACCTCAACTATGGCCTACCAAGCAATACCATAAAGTTTGCACAATACCATAAACCTTGCACATCCGTGGTTGCAGAACTTATTTGTGTGCATCCCATTGTTGCAAACACCTCTAGTTGTATGCATTGTTACGGAATCTATTCATGTGCATCTTATTGTTGCAATTGTGCTTATCATCAATTAAAAAGGAATTGTAATTAGATACAACCAATAAATTATAGCAAATATGTTCATGCTGTTTGGGAGCTGACAACAAAATACTCAACAGTGAATATTATTTCACAATTCATAAAAAAATTGTATACCAACAACTATGAGACTTTGTCAAATAAGTGACCTAGTAGATGATTTAATTGAAGTAAATCATTATTGTATGTTTAAATTTATCTTTGCAACCTTGGACTGATTTTTGTGCCATGCTAACCCTCTCTGAGCATGCGAAAAATCAACATCGATAGAAAAGCTCTAAAGGTTTATAGTCTCGTGAATTCTAAAAGTACGAAAACTTTTACAAGGAAGAAATAATGTAAATTTGCCATCTGGTAAATTGTGTTCCTTTTTTCCACCCAAATTGAAGGTAACTAATATTTTTTCCGGAGTGAACCGACTAAATAAAAGAAATCAATGGGTTGTGGTGTAATGATAGTTGAAAGCACCCGTAAGAGCATGATCATGGTTTAAGCGTGCCCTACACTGCATCCAAATCAACCCATAACATCACCATACACGGCATTCAAATGGGAAGTAATTTCAACGAATTCTCTGTTTCAATTGACCTTCTAGGAGACTCAGATTTATTCGATTTAGTCTACATTTACCTACTGAAAGCTAGCTAATTTATAGCTATTTAACCAAAAACAACCCTACCCTACGATATAGATGTAAAATTACCAGCTTTGGCGTTAGTGTAAACGGTGTGAAAAGACTGCCAAGGCTGAACTTGGAGTTTTTCTTCCTCCTCTGCCATGGAATCCATCAGTTCACAGAAAATAAACCCTTCAACGCTTATCTTCGACAGGAAGAAATACCGAGAGTGTGGAGCAGAGCTTGTCGAGATTTTGAATTTTGGCGGTTATATTGTCAATTTTAGCTAAGTTGAAGAATCCACCATTTCCTGTCAGAATGGCCTGGGGTTGCTCATATTCTTTACGTTTTCCAATCTTTGTAAATTTCAAGCATGCTTAAAAAATTTATATTGATATGGAGATCAACATAAAATTTATTTATAATTGCAATTTAGGAGGTCAATGAAAAAAAATGTAATAGAAATATTATATTTAATTATTATAAATTATAAGGGGTTGGGGCCCTAGCTTGGTTGGCTAAATCTTTCCTGTAGCAGGAGGTTGGTCACAAGTTCTAGTCTCCCCCACCCCGTGGTACCGGAGGGCGTGTTGCACCTTAATATCCAATTGTAAAACACTTTTTATCCATAAAATACACAAAGTGGCAAATCATGTGATGCCACATGAGTGCACCAATAAAACATGACTTAGTGCACCACTATCGGTCTCACTTTTTTTTTTGTCCTTTTTGGATACCTCAACAAAAAGCATGCAGATGTGGCATCACATTTGATGATGTGACCCTAAAACGAAATATAGAAGCATGTGAGTTGTCAAATAAACTGTTGTACAAAATTGGGAGTGATTTAAATTTTTCACATAAGATTTTGAGAAATGTGAAGTTAGGGTGCTCCACTATGGGCCCCTCTCCCCTAGTAAAATGTTTAGTTGTATTGTTTGTGCAAGGGCACTCAATAAAGGAGTTCAAACAACTCAGCAATGTAAGGTGTTGATCAATTTCAAAGAGTTAGAATTTCATAATATAATGGATTCAAGACAAGAAAATAAAACAACCAAATTTTAAATTTAATTTTAGAAAGATCAAGTTTACAACTAGTGGATCAATCTTACAGCTAAATAAATAACCTATGATAGGTAAATGATCATATATAATTGTACAAATAAATATGATAAATGTAAAGCTTACATGAATGTATTAGAGTATATACTTGTAGAGATAAGATGAAGGTGCATATGTGTGTGCATATACCTTCACCTTATATTTATCTACATGTATATAAGGATAGGTAAAAGCTAGAAAAATGAGTTCAACTTCATATTTCTTCTAAATCAATATAAAATTAAAAAAATACTACATGCTTTCAATTATTATCTTATTATCCTAACCTTATATTAAAGATTAATAAAAAATTGTCCTACACAACTTTTGAATAGTCTAATTAAATACTCCATTATATTTCTCACTACGTACTGAAGACAAATTAATTGTTTTTATATTATTTATATTCACTATTAAAGTTTGAAAACAAACTACAAACAATGACATGATTCCTATTTCTTTCTATTGTTACATTATCCATAGAATTAAGCAAGTTCGATGCTTAAAGGAAAATTAGATAAACCAAATAGAGCATAAATTTTGTATGCTAAATGTTGAAAATGAAGGTGAAATTGTAGCTTAAAACTTGTAAACCCATGAGACTATAGATTTAATTAAGTGTTCTTTGTCACAATTCTTTGTGTATGATTATTTGTTTAGATCAATTTTACCAATGGTAGAAAGAGGCAGAAGGTTGTAGAAGAATGAGACAAGAAGATAGAAGTGACACAGCATATATGTGGAGAAACCCTTTCGGAAAAAAATTCCACCACTAGAATCAATAATGCTCGTATTATTTAACCTTAGAACAAGATCACAATAATACTGTATCAATCCTTGATTGATATGCTTCCTTGCCTTCGACAATCCTTCTTCACAACTTGCACAAAACTCTCATACACTTTCTATAGCACAAGCTATCCATGCATTCCATGTGACCAAGCATGAGTCCACACATCCCATGCCATGCTTCAAACCCTCACACATGCACAAGCTATACCTGCTAACCTGCAATCAACTTTGATGCAATTGCTGCAATAAATAGACAATTAATGAGTATGTAAACTCATAAGAGTTATCAAATACAAGAGCATAAAACTCTCAAAAATATACGCCTAGATTGTGCAAGTAGAGTTTCACACTGTAACATTAAGTCAAAACCAAAGTCTCCTCAATTTAGACACCTCGAATTGAACACTTAACTGATCATTGGTCAAGAAAATATCTTGCAAGCATCACCTCAAATTTGGCGCCCAAGAATGGGCCCACTTAACTGAGCCTTGTAAATATCTTCTCATGCAAAAGGTGTTAACTCAAAGATGCCAACTTGGGCACCCAAGGTGGGTCCATGTCAATCTTAGTTAACTAAAACATATCTCTCCATCAATTCATGTAAACACTATTCATGATTGATCATCCCCACTTAACTGAATGTATCCACCTATTATCTGTCATACAACTCAAGTCAACTGAAGTCAACTAGCATTCAACTCAAACTAACTACATGCAACTGAAGATAACTGAACCATAATTGAACTGAACTAAACTAAACTGAACTCCACTCATGTAAATATCAATCCCTAACTTGTAGGATCTTTACATGCATTACTAAAGTATTATCAATCCTCCAAACAGTTAACTTAAGCAAGGTTGGTTCCACCTTCCATGTGGGCACCCCATGTGCTCCTATTTTGTAGGAGCTCTTCTTGGACGCCCCCACATGTTCCTATCATTTAGGAATAATTACAAATATCAATTTACATGTTCATTTCATTTGAATTTAATCTTTTTCTAATCCTAGTGTTGGGGAACACTTTCCAAGGACTTAGGAGATACATGAAATATGTTTAGGATTGCAATTAAATGGCATCATATTCTCAACACTAACTTTTAAGGAAATGACATAAATAAAGGTATAACATATTAAATTAAGATTAATATTATCAATTTCGTGTGGGGAGTTGTTTGAGTATATAATAAAAATTGAAATGGAAGTATTAGAATAGTTTCATAAATGTATAATATAATATTATTATTTTAAAATGAGTTGGTTATCTACACATCAATATAAGATATTTTTCTTAAATAGATGAAGTAGTTTTAATTAGGAAATGGTGATAAATATAATATAGACAACTTTTTTGTCATAAAAAGGGACTAAATAGAGAAAGAAGAGAAAAAGACTAATGGCAAGGCAAGAGTGAAATAAATTGGATACAAGAATCCGTAAGGGAGAAACTATTGTACCCAATGACACAAGCAACAAATCTCTAGACATGCAAGATTGCCTTACTGAAAGTTATATGTAAACAATAGTTATCTAGTTTTATTTTACTCATTGTGTTCAAAAATATTGAAAGAAAATAAATTTGAAAGAGTGATGTGTTAATTTGAGTAGCTCTTGCAATTGAGTTCCAACTATTAGAGCAAAAAATAATGAATGCAATATTCAAACTACCATGAAATCAATTAAGCATAATGCAAAAGCCAAATAAATATCATAG